>MCJB01032058.1:2565-62934 GCA_002018475.1 Nicotiana obtusifolia | reverse complement strand
CCCCGGGCCCCCTTTAACTGTTTGATTTCGCATGGTAATATTGTGTGTTTCTTAGGATGGAAGAGTACGCTTTAGATCTATCATTGGTTTGTTAACTTATTGGATTTTTTAAGCATAAACTGATTTAACAAAAAATTAAATTATAAACTGACTTAAGAAAAAAAACTAAATTGGCTGTACTCTTCCCATTTGTCCAAACTTGTTGGATAGAGTTATCCGGTGCTTATACTTTTTGGAGGTGGCAGGTACCTGTAGGTAATGAGTTAGTTGAGATACGTGTAAGCTGATCTCGACACCATATTAATAAAATAAATAAATTAAATTGTTGTAATTATCAAAAAAGAAAAAACTAATACTGAACGTGTTTAAATTATATGCCTTTTTTCCTATTGGGTTCTAATCTTGTCTCCTTGCTCGCAGTTCTTTGTTGGTGGAAATTGGAAATGTGTAAGTATCACTTCTTTGTTCCCTAGTCTTGCTACTTATGTGATTCCTTGTGTTACATTATATGTAGCTGCTTGGATTAACTTTCATGTGTCTTTCGTGTTCTTTACTATCATTAATGTTTCTACCAGAATGGGACAAAGGATTCCATAAGCAAGCTTGTCTCTGATTTGAACAGTTCTCAGCTCGAGTCTGATGTTGGTGAGTTCTTCTACCTTGCTGTCATATTGCTTATGAAATTTATTTGTATACACTAACATTTCTAGGAAGCTGGCAAACTGTCTCGGTGTCCAATCAAGCTTTTGATTAGAGAAATGCTTAAGTAATCTCTATGATCATATAATAGTTGCAGGGCATTTGACCTTGGTATTCTCAATTTTAGTGTCATTGCCATGCTCATTCGGATTTCCGGTACAAGATGATATATATGTTGTTCTCAAGACTACTCAGATGACACTGCCACTTTATACGTTTGCATAGATATGTAATCAGGAAATTTTAAAGGTTGTGGAAAGAAGATAAGTGCAAACCTTTAATGTGAATTCTGTAGGTTTGCAATTTGGAATGTTCAAGACAATGCCCTTACCCTTGTTTATAGTTTATAATTTTGATTTTACAAGCCTACTGTGCACTTTCTGCGATATCATTTCCTCTTCAATGTTCTCTGTCCTATTTTACCATATTATATTGCAGCTGTTTGTTCTGAAACAAACATGTCTACACCTAGAAACTCACCTATTCAAAGAACTTGCCTGAATAATGTAGGAGAAGGCTTGACAAAGACACAAGAGATGATAATCCTACTAGGGAATTTCTTTTAGTTCTTGTTTGTAGGTCTGCTGCATCTTAGAGAAGTTATTTTCCTGCTTTCCTACTCTCATTCGGTTTGTCTATTCTGCATTACTACACGTTTTTATCCTGTAGTACCAAAGTAAATGGTTTTTTGTCAATGACCATGGGATAATTGGGCTCCTTCAGTCTAAAGTTGGTTGAGCTTCCTGGGCTGCAGATTGGCAACTCCTTTCAGAATCTTCCTTGTAGTTGCTTCTCTTTCTCATATTCACACATAGAGTGGACACCTTTCCTCACTATTTTTTTTTTCCTTTTCGTTGTCTTCATCAGCCAATTTGCTGGCAATGCAATTAATTTTTTGTAGCATCTTAACAACTACTATCTTTCTACCTTAGATGTTAATGCAAGAATCTACTTTTGGAAAATTTCCAGATGTGGTTGTAGCACCTCCATTTCTGTACATTGATCAAGTAAAGAACTCACTCACCGACAGGATTGAGGTTTCTGCCCAAAATTGTTGGACAGGAAAAGGTGGAGCTTTCACCGGTGAAATCAGGTAAAATTCCATTTCCCCAAGCTTATGACTAAATTTGTTCTATCTGATGGTTGGATTGATTAACCGTGTTGGTATCTGATGTTATGTTTTTTGAGAAAGCTTGATTTCGGTAGACTCTTTAGATTAGTTTAAGTTAATCAATCTATCTAATGGCTGAATTGATTAACAATGTTGGTCTCTGATGTTGTTATGTTATTTGAGAAAGCTTGATTTCGGTAGACTCTTAAGATTAGTTTAAGTTAATCAATCTATCTAATGGCTGGATTGATTAACAATGTTGGTATATGATGTTGTTATGTTATTTGAGAAAGCTTGATTTTGATAGACTCTTAAGATTAGTTTAAGTTGCAGCCTTCCCAACTTCTGAAGGTACATATCAGAATATACTTGGATAAGTAATTTATATTGGACAGTGTCTCTTGTTAAGAGGGCTCATTCAGTATCTTAATTACGGGCAATTGGTTAGGTGATTTCTTCCCATCTGCCTAAGCCTTGATGTGCAAAGTTACATGAGATGTAGTAGGTACCTGGTGGAATAGTCAATGTGTGCACCAGTTGGCCTGGACACCACCGTCATCCTAAATATATAAAAAAATTGAAGGCACACTGAAGCCATTTTTTCGTTGTTGTTTACTGCATTTGTCCACAAAACTATTGAAATAAATCTGCTTTGAATTTGCAACTGTTATTGTGGTTGTGTTGTTCTCCTCTCCATGATGTTTATTTTCCATTTGCAGCGTAGAACAGTTGAAAGATCTTGGCTGCAAGTGGGTCATTCTTGGTCATTCGGAGAGGAGACACGTAATTGGAGAAAATGATGAAGTAAGAGTTCTCTGGAATTTTTGATTTGTGAATTTATAGAACATATGAATTTTGATCACAAGTGGAAGAAAGTAAGCATTTGCAACGTCTTTGATGATACCTGATTGTGAGTTAGGACTGCTTATTAAGGACTTGATTGAACCATTTTCATGCAGTTTATTGGCAAGAAGGCAGCTTATGCTTTGAGCCAAGGTGTTGGTGTTATAGCCTGTATCGGAGAGCTGTTACAAGAAAGAGAAGCGGGAAAAACTTTTGATGTCTGTTTCCAGCAATTGAAGGCTTTTGCAGGCAAGTTTTGTCTTCGCTCTCTCTTGAAACATTTTTCTATATACACATGAGATTAGTAGATATAATTGTTTTAAAAACAAAAAGTACTTGCTGGGAGCAGAGATGGGATATCCATATGGTAACCTGCTTTAATGACTTTATCTGACATAAACTCATTACAATCAAAAACTTTACTCCTTCAGATCTGTTTGATTGTTGTTTTTTTACTGCACAGATGCTTTACCAAGTTGGGATAATGTTGTCATTGCATATGAGCCTGTCTGGGCTATTGGAACCGGTAAAGTTGCCTCGCCCGAGCAGGCTCAGGAGGTACATGCAGCTGTTCGTGAATGGCTTACTAAGAATGTTTCAGCAGAAGTTGCGTCTAACACACGCATTATATATGGAGGTATTTTATTTCATATTTTGTTGTCTTCCATCTTTTATTCACAAGATTGCATGAGTTTTAAGGTTGAATTGCATTTATATGTCAACTAGACATTGTAAAGGTTCCCACTATTCACTGCAGTAACATGCCTCTTTGTTAGAATTTCAAAAGGTAAACATTTGCCTTGCTGAAATCAATGGCAAATATTGCTCTACAGCCAACAGATTTCCCTTTGTTTTTTATTTTAGTTGTTTGTCTTTTGAGAAGAGCAGCAGAATTCTTTTTAAATCTAAAGAACCTATCGTTTCTATTAGAAGGGCTTTGTTTGTGCTTATTACTCTTTTCGGCAGCTCAAATGTTGATATACCACATTTCAGTTCATTGAGTTTGTTGCCGTGTTTCCTAAACCTGAAACGTTGTTGGCAGGCTCTGTGAACGGAAGCAACTCATCTGACCTTGCAAAGAAAGAAGACATTGACGGTTTTCTTGTAGGCGGTGCTTCCTTAAAGGTAATCTAATTATTGCTTATATGTGAATCTTACTAGTCTAGCTGCATTTCTTCAAATCCTTGGGCTCTACTGAACATCATCGGTGCTCGTTCACATATGTTAGTTTTTCTTGGACCAAAATGTTCTAGTAGATGGATGTATGATACCAGTTCATGTGTGTGTTAGTTACTTTAACCTTTAGAGAGGGTAGGGGAATCAGCCATAGTTAGAAATTAGCAAAATACATGAGTTACCCGCTGAACTATGGACCAAATCTCCTTACACACTTTTTGCGGAGGAAAATTACTTTACACATTCAACCTTTCCGAAGCGTAGCGAAGACATGCCTTTTTTTTCTTGACCAATTTACTAAATTATGTTTAATGTCATGCACCAATACGGTTGTGACACGTGTCATTAACTTAAAATAATAATAATAAAAATATAAAATTACACATGCACCCTCTTCTTCTTCAACTCCATCTCTTCCATCTTCATCTCCCCTCCGACGACCACCACAAAAATCAGAACCACAATTCAAACCAAGAGTTGTCAGATCTAACACTTTAAAAGTAACACCGTGCGGCGATGGTCATAACAGATAATGCATAGATAATGAGACCTTTAACATACAGTACAAAGCCCAAAACAAATTTGAATTCATTGACCAAGATAATTCAAAGACAAAAAAGTCTAAGTTATTGTCCCAGATAATTCGAAGACAAAGAAATAAAATCTCAGTCAAGAGAAAGCAAAGCAAAAGTGAGTCATAAATTTTCCTTTTATGGTGGCACCCAAATTAACGGAGCGGACAGCGGTCCTTATAAACCTCCACTCACTGTATAATCTCTAATTGCAGCTCCGGCAACATATTTGACCACGACGATGTCGCATCACCGGAATCCAATTCGACAGCACCGTCATTTTCAGCTGCTAATTTGTTCGATCGCTAAGAAATCGAATTTAGTTGCTAATTTTCTGAAAATTAGGAGCCCAAGTGATAAGGTATTTGGACCGTAAAATCATGGAGAAGAGAAAAGGGGATGGCGGGTCCAATAGGCATGGCAAAAAAAAAGATAAAATATAATTTTTGACATATGCCACTTAGATATACACTTTTAAAAGTGTTTTATAGCGTTAACGTGTTTTTTTTTGCGTGCAAATCTTGCGTGTGCCTCGTAATAAAAAAGGTGTGTCTTAGTTACATTATAGAAAGGTTGAGTGTGTAAAGTAATTTTTGTACGCAAAAAGTGTGTAATAGGGATTTGGTCTATAGTTGACGGGGTAACTTGTGTATTTTGCCTTAGAAATTTGATGCCTTTTATAGTTATGATTCTAGATAGACTGTCTTGTTTAGATGATAGCGTTTATGACATATGAGTCGCTGTCTGGAGATGCTAATAGCTTGTTTAGCCAAGCTGCAAAATAAGCTTATTTTAAGAAGTATTTTTTTTCGAAACTGGTGAAAATCAATTTTTGTTTGGCTAATTAATTTGAAAAGTACTTCTGAGCACCAATTAGTGTTTGGCCAAGCTTTTAAAAACTACTTCTAAGTGTATTTTTTTTAAAAGTGCTTTTCAAAAAAGTGCTTTCGGAGAGAAGCTACTTTTTTTCTGCTTCTCCAAAACTGCTTCTGCTTCTCCTCAAAAGCACTCTATGCTTGGGTCGGAGAAGCTTGGCCAAACAAGCTATAAGTTGTGTCTGTAAAACCTCGTTGTTAACCGTAAGCTGGTTGGTACCGAGAATGATGCTTAATATTCTACCTTGCAGGGTCCTGAGTTTGCTACCATTATTAATTCTGTGACTTCCAAGAAGGTGGCTGCTTGATCATTTGTCGTGAGGTTGATCATGGGAAATAAACAGCTTCGAGGAGCACTAGACAATAAAACTAAATGGTTCAGTTTTGTCAATCGGAATTTTGATGTCTTTCCAACTCTTCCTGCCATTGTAACATGCTTTACATCCATCTCTTTGATAAAGAGCTGTACTAGCAAAATGATGAGCTTAGTTTTAGGCTGCTTGTATTGCGCAGGGCTTGCACTTGTTGCTACTTGATACTTGAAGTTATATACCCATATATATTTGACGTTACTCAGCCCTTCTCCTTTCCCAAAATGAAGGAAAAGGACACTCAGACATTCACCCAACATGAGATACGAACTATGTTTCGAAAATAATTACAGGTTGGGGACAAAGTAACAGGACCATTCTTTGCAAATCAATTCTAATCCATATTCACTGTTAAAGGAAAATCAGTTTTTGTTTGCCCAAGAACAGAGCCCCTGGGATCATCTTGAAGATAAAATCATAGGATTTACTTCTTTTATTTGAAGTTTCTAAAGATTAATTATATTCTGTAAATAAATTATTCTCCCTTTATTGCATCTAACTTTATTTTAAGAATGAATTTACCCTCAATACTATTCAATTGATAAAGTAAAGCAAAGTCAAGGATTTCAGTACTATGACAGATATATACTTATAATAGTCTTCTGACACACGCTGTACCGCATTTCTTCCGCTTGGCTTTTATCCATTGAAGGAGTCATACCGTAAAAGGACTGAAGTGGCTTAAAGCAGTATGGATTGAAGTCCTGTGCCATAACTTTGGCCAATCCCATCATATACTAATTTGGTAAGGAACAGTGTATCCCACTACTCAACTTAATATCAGGGCCCACTACCGAAGTGCAAAGAATGTTAAAATAGCAAATCACTTAAATATAGCCACTATTTTGCTGTAACACGGTGTACTGAAGACTGGAGCACCTGTATATGAAGTCTAGCACACGAAAAGTTTTAACATAATATATTGGAGATTGAAACACCTGTGTATGAACTTCCAGCATATTATGCTGGAACTCTAACACACGAAAAGTTCCAACATAATATATTGGAGATTGGAGCACATGTATATGAACTTTCAGCATATTATGTTAGAGCCCCAGCACATTATGAAATTCCAGCATGTTATGCTGGAAGTTCATATGTAAAAAATTCGAATTTCAACATATTACGCTAGAATATTTCAGGATTTTGAACAGTATTCTTGTTCAGATTTATCTTTACATCAAAAGTGATTAAATTTTGATATACTTTTGAAACCGTAGCTATTTTTCAATTAACACTTGTAATTCACCCGACAAAGAAGGTAAGCTTAAAGTCAGTAGCAACATATATAAAAAATACTAGGGATGTGTCTCATTATCTG
This sequence comes from Nicotiana obtusifolia, assembly GCA_002018475.1. NCBI lineage: Eukaryota > Viridiplantae > Streptophyta > Magnoliopsida > Solanales > Solanaceae > Nicotiana > Nicotiana obtusifolia. The sequence goes on along the minus strand of MCJB01032058.1, from coordinate 55,966 downwards.
GGTATATGAATTGTATGATGATAGCAAGAAAATATAACAAAACGAAGAGCTGGTTTTCAGTTTTATTTTCAACTTTTGGGTACCATTAATATTCGTAGTTGCGAGTTTTCAGGGTTTATTTTGTCTGTTTACCTGTGTTTTTGCCTTTTGGGACAAAGTGGCCGGAGTTCGTATGCAAAATTTTTTGCGATCTGTCTCATTAGCTGGGTATAGCATAGGACAATAACAAGAAAATAACAATCTATACAAGAGTAGAAATTTTGTGTATTACTCACTAACAATAACAATCTACTCTAGATGAATCTATTTTCACTTTAATTACTCGCTAATTAAGAGCTTAAAACCTATGAAATGACCTCCTACTTGTATAAGTAGAAATTTTGTGTATATTCATTTAAACCAAATGTACCAGAACCACTTATAGGCTCCGTTTTTTATGTCTCATATTATGTCATTAATTGCAGAATTATGTCTCACCACCCTCTCCCATTGAAAGATGAAAAATTATGCAATTCTTTATATGAAATTCACCTTAGAAAAAAGATCACTTCTGAAAGACTATTTAACCAACTTATTTCTCGTCTAGAAAAGAATGACGTGACTCAACAAAACTCGCCAATTTTTTACTTGAAATTTTAGCCACTTGTTCATCAATCATCAATGACTACAAAGCTTAAGAAAACTTTACCAAATAAAGGAGAGATAACTACCACAAGTAATCATTCTATCTTTCTGCTCTACCCTACCATCAACTTTGATGGCCCATTCAAAAGACTAACAAACCAATCAAGTAATAAATGAAAAAGTGGGAGAGTAAACCTTACATTTAGGTCTATAGTATACTTTTACCTTTAGCTCTAATACCCTACACCAAATCTAATTTTTCCCTAATGACTTTATTTCCTTGTATATTTTTGAGGACTCATATTGTGTTTGTTTTTATGACAGTCATTTTTGTAAAATGGTTTTCAGAAATATTTTCTTGTTAAATGTTTTGTTGGAAAGTTAAAAACTAGAAATTGGTAAATTTACTAAGAAACTATAAAGTGTTAATCTGGATAATAATATTAGCAAACTAAATAGAAATTTCGAATTCTGAGCATTAAGAATGAAGAAATTAAATTAGAGAGCACTTTCCCCTTAAATGTATTTTAAATGATCTAAATCTAAATTAGTCAGGACAGTGAATTCCATTGGTTAAACAAATAGATTAGTAATAAAAATTGATAAAAATGTCGAAGTCTTGGTTAAAATTGTGAAAACCAGTTAAGAACTCAGATAATAGTAATGCACAAATGATTTCCACCCAAAAGTGAGAGAAGTTGGATTAATTACTATCATTAGTTACATATATACAACTTACGCATCCTTAATTCCTCTTGTAATAATTAAGAACTATAAGAACCACATATCAAGAAAAGTAGACTGGTACTGCAACAACACTAACAACAACACAATCAAAGCAGCCACCCCCCACGGCGAGCTTCCTTCCGACGGCAGTTGATACATCCTCCGCCTCCTATCCCACGGCGACCCTCCGGAAAACCAATCCGGTGGGTCCACCGTGGACAACCACCGGACAGCGAATAACAACACCAGTGGCACAGCCATAAGTATCCAACCAAAACTTTCTTCAGTAGCCTCCATGACTTCTTCATATGAAACAAACCATTGAATACCAAGAAAAATGAAAATCACAGCTAAAAATAATAGTACTGGATAAGGCAAAGGATTTAGTGAAAAGACCTCCAAAATTGAGGAGGCTGTGTTTCTTCTTGGGTACATGAAAAATTATATACTTAGTTTTTTATTTTCTTCAAAATTAGAGATTGGACAAGTTTAAGTAGTTGAGACTATGAGATAGTGCAAGGCTCAACTACTTTATAGCAAGGCTAAAGCTAAAAGCTATATGTGTGATAGTTGTCAGTCACTGATTTGGAGGTGTATCGGATGTTTTATAGCCGTTGGATATACTCACTTGTTTTGACTATTTTATCAAACTAACATTTGTTTAGTTATTAACATCTGAAAGGTGAAAATTTTGATTAACTTTGAGGAAATTTCGGACAACTTACTAGCTACAATTTCTACTTTAATAGATGCCAAATATTTTGAAACAACGTATCTTTTCACTGTTTCTCTCTTTTATCACAGGCTTTGATATCTATACAGGGAATCTTATGAAAATGTCTTAAAAAAGTTCAAACTTATCAACCTCTAATCATTAATCATAAATTTACTAAAATTAGCCAAACATATATAAAAATTAAAAATTCAAAGAAATAATGTTCTTCTCTCCAAAAATCACACACAAAGATCTTCTTCCATATTTTTAAGCGTAATTAGCAACATTAGATGCAAGACAGAAAAGAAATTTCTTGGACGAGATAGCAAAAAAGATGATAAAATACATAAAAAATATATATATACAAGATTCCAAAAATCTAAGCAAAAAATGACTTTTTTCAATGGATATGGTTGAGATTCATTAAAAACATATAGATGAGTCAATATACAAAATTTGAGGAAGATTGAAGGTGATTTGGACTGAATTGGTATCAAAATTCATGATTAAAACCGAATTCGAAAAGTTCTTCTACAACACATGTATCACGCATGTATCTCATACGTAAGTATACATGGATATACATGTGATACACATTTGATACAAATATGATACACAAGTAAGACACAGTGTGATACACATATCATTTTTTCATGTTCATCTTCTACTTCGAATTTTCAATCCAAACTACCTCAAAACTCCACCAAATCATCCCAAAACTGAGACTCAAGTTCCTTAAGATGTATCCAATCTATTTTAACAACACCCACTCAAAAGAAAGTAAAATTTTAACTTTTTTTGGCTATAAATAGTTAATTGACTAATATAATTAATATTTTATGAATTGATCAATTTTTGTAATAAACTATTTATAAATGAACATAGCTAATATTTTTCCTCCAATTTATCGACTCATTGCATGCATTGCATAGGTTCACAAATTAATCAATTGGTATGTAAAAGAAATTCCTACAAACCAGAAATTGCCTCAATTTTATGAACACTTAAAAACAGAGTTAGGCGACAACAGTCACATGCTAATTATAATGTCTTTGTGCATCCAAGCATATGTGGTTTAATCGTCGATGAAGCTTGAACGACCAAAGAAGACGTTGGTTTGAAACTCTGTAGAAGCACCCAATTAAAAAAAACAAAAAAGTCAAATGTCATCTTTTTTCACGTGTAAGTTAAAATTAGGAGAATTACTCAATACTATTTTAGTTGAAGAATGTAAATACTCGATAAAATTGTTAAGGCACGCGTAAACTAGCACTGAAATACCACCATTATCATAAAAGGAAAAAGGTCACGTTAAGCTTTGTGCTCCTTTGTCTAATAGGTACTTGAGAAATATTTTATTTTGTGCCTCACACAACTAACGCTAGTTGTGTGAGGCCTCTTTTTTGTCTCACAACTTTGTGGTCCCAGAATTTTGTGAACCCAAATATATAAGATATGGGTCCACAAATGAGTGAGATAAAAAGAGGCATCACATAACTAATGTCAGTTGTATGAGGCACACAATAAAATCGCTCGGCACTTGATGTTTTATACTAAGCTTTACTATGTGAAGAAAATCCCAAGAATACTCCCTCATTAATTCTGGGATCAAACTTACCTAGGGAGTCTTTTCCATTATTGTGCATAAAGCACTTGCATCCAAATGCCCTAAGATGAGATATATTTGGTTTTCTCCTTTTAAGTAACTCGGAGTCTTCTCAATAAAAGGTCTAGTCATGCACCTATTTATGATGTAGCATCCAGTGTTCACAGCTTTTGCCCAGAAACTATGGGGCAATTTATTAGCAAGTAACATAGTCCTAGCCATTTCCTCAAATGTCCTATTCTTTCTTTCAACTACTCCATTTTGTTGTGGAGTCCTAGGAGCAAAAAGTTATGATCTATGCCATGTTCATCAAAAAATTTAGCAAATTTAACAATCTCAAATTCAGTACCATGATCAGACCTAATTGATACAAGTTGATTACCTAGTTATTTCTGAGTTTTTCTAACAAATGAAGTGAACATGTCAAATGCTTCATCTTTAGATGTTCAAAACAGTGTACAAGTAAACCTAGAGTAATCATCAACAAGCACCATAACATATCTCTTACCACCACTGCTCAATGTTCTCATTGGTCCACAAAGATCCATATGGATCAGTTCCATCGTCCTGGTAGTACTTACGATTTTCTTTGATTTAAAAGAGGATCTTACCTGCTTTCCCCTTGCACAAGCCTCACAAACTTTATATATTTTTTGATTTAAAAGAGGATCTTACCTGCTTTCCCCTTACACAAGCCTCACAAACTTTATCTTCCTTGAACTTAATGCTAGGCAGCCCTATCACCAAGTCCTTGAAAACTAGTTTGTTGAGTTGGCTTAGACTGGCATGTCCAAGTCTCTTGTGCCAAAGGAGGGGATCTTTGTCCAACACACTTAGGCAAGTGAGTTCATTATCTGAAAGTGTGGACAGATCCACCACATATATGTTGTTCACTTTTTTTTCATGTAAAACTATCTTCTCAGTGGTAAGATTAATCAAAAAGTATTTTATAAAGGTGAAAATTACCATGTTACCTCTATCACACAATTGTGATGCACTTATTAAACTGTACTTCAGTCTATCTATCAAGTAGACATTCTCAATAGAGTGAGAATCAGTCTTACCTACCTTTCCAACTCTAATGATCTCACCTTTCTTTCTGTTTCCAAAGGAGACACTACCTTATTAAGGTCCTCAAGTGAAAGAAACTGGTTCTTGCTTGCTATCATATGCTTAGAATAACCACTATCCATGTACCATATTTGGATGCTTCCCCTCACTTGGACTTAGTTTCTTCATCAGATTCTCCAATGGCCATTAGTGCTCGTTCATCATCATCATCATCATCATCATCATCTGAGTTTTCTCCCCAAGCAGCGACCATAGCCTTGGTTGATCCTTTTTTGTTACCTTTCTTGGGTTGAACCTGTTCCTTCTTCTTGTTCCTTCGTCAGCTCTTCCTTCTTCTATTCAATTTTTCACAAAGGATAGGTTTTGATCATGTGCTCAGTCTTTCCATACTTGTAGCATCCATTATTGGTTTGCTTCTCCGGAGCTCTTGCCTAGCTGTAGCTTCCACTTCTTGAAGAGTCATTTTCTCTCCTTAGGTACTTCTTGAAGTCTTTGGTGATCATTGTCATTTCATCATCTTTCAAATCAGAACCTTCAGTGATTCTGAGTGCCAGACTCATTTACTTTTCAGGTACATCCATTTTCATGGTTTGTCTCCTAAGTTCATAGGCAGTGATATTCTCAATCAATTCATCTAGTGGGAGGGTGTAATATTCTTTGATTCTTGGATGACCGTGTTCTTGCTTTCCCAAGTAATTGGCAAAATCCTAGTGAGTATCTTCTCAGCTCTTTTTTCTTCAGGGATAATCCTTCCAAGAGATATTAGTTCATTTGTTAATGTAGGGAACCTTGTGTACGTCTCATGATTTGTTTATCCATCCTTCATAGCAAAGTTCTCATACTGAGAGTACAGTAGAATTTTCCTAGATCTCTTCACCTAAGTTGTTCCTTCATGGGCCACTTACAGTGTGTTCCAAATTTGCTTAACAGTGGAACAACCTCGGATTATGCTGTACTCATCTGGACCAAGTCTACAAACAAGCCATTTTTTGGCTTTGGCATTCTTTTTCCACTTCTTCAGATCCATAGCATTACAATCTGCTATTGTCGTTGGCACATCTACTCCTTCAACATTATTCTTCAAAGTAGCCAGTGAACCATCAATGACAATGTCTCATAGGCATAGTCCTCTCCTTGTATATTATCTCTCATTCTTGACATCCACCAAGAATACTACTGGCCATTAAAGATTTGTGGCTTAGCAGTGGATTGCCCTTCCCAATTTTCAGGTGGTACACCCATCTTGATCTTATCCAAAGGTGTTAGCCTCTTAAAGGACAAGCCGCTCTGATACCAATTGATATTTTGTACTTCAATACCACACAATAGGAAGAGATTTGTGTGGTGTCCAATTTTTCACGTGCACAAATTATAGAAGGACCTGGTTCTTCTATGTGTTCCTTGTACTACAGTTGCAGAGTAATAAATGCAAAAAGTAAAAAACACAAGTATTTTTACGTGAAAAACACCTTGCTCAAAAGGTGAAAAAATCACGACCTACTACCTAGTGGGATTTTTCCCAACACTTCACTTCACTAAGCCAAAAATAGAGTTTACAAAACTCTTGTAAATCTAAGAATTACCTCTAACCGTTTGTGGCAACTAGCCTTAGGCTGTTGCGACACTTTGAAGTTAACTCTAACTTGAACAATACACTCAGAGTATCTAATACAAATGCTTCTAGAAAAAGTTAAAAGGCACAACTCAAAAACCCTATCACAATGAAATTAAAATAAGAAATAGACACTTGAAACTGATTCTTCTATCCGATTCATGTATGTGTTTCTTTTCCCGATCATCAAAAACTTACTTAGGCCAACAGTAATTGTATTTCCTACTTTCTGAATTTCTTGATTGATTGGTTGATAACTTGAATGAAGCTACTGCATCATTTAACGATGAATGTACAATACTGACAACAGGTGCTGACGAACTCTTTGCCTTTAGCTTGACATATAGAGTTGAAAACTTTTAAAGCATATATCCATTTGTGTGCATATATCCATTAAGTTTGTACTCATTATCACAAAGAATTAGTGGACACAATAATACTTCACACCATTGAGTTAAAATTTTAAATATTGTTTCTAATTTTTACCTTCTCGTTCTAGTGGTGAATTAAAGGGGAGATAACAAACTTAGTATGTTTGGTATGGAGAAAGCAATTTTCTGGAATACGTATTTTAATTTATTCATGTTTGATACTTTTCAGTTCTAAGCAATTTTCTAGCTTAAATATAGTATAACTCTCAGTTTTCATTTTGGTAAATTCAATTTGTTAATTTTGAATCATGGTGTATTACTCGTATAGTGCAAGTTATTTTTGGTTAGGTAATTTTATTTGGAACATCTCTTTAAAAAAAAAAAAAAAAAGAAAAAAAAAAGAAAAGAAAAAAGCAGAATAAATAAAAGCCCAAGCCAAATTCGGCTAAGCCCACTTCCTCCAAATGTTGTACTTTCATAGCCCAGTACACCTTCATAGCCCATGCTGATGTAACCCAAGCCCAAGTCTATCAACCGATTGAATGTTCCCAAACTTCTCCAATCGTCCTGAGCGAAAAAGACACACAAGTCACAACAGTTCCCCATCCCGATTTCTTCTTCACAATTTCATGAAAAATGTGTCGCCTGTCGCCTAACGCCACGCCAAATCACGTTTTCCCGACACACACCAAACGTCATTTCATCCGCGGCCAATGGCCATTCACCGTTAATGTAGGAGTGGAGGGACTACAAGTGTAGAATATATAGCTGACGAATCAGGGGTAGATGTAGCTTGAAAGCATCTCGTCTAAACTCAGAATTAAGTGTAAAAGTTTATTAGAATTGCAAGAGACAGCAAATATTAATATTCATTACTTTAAAAATATAAGTTCAAACTCATAAAATTTAAATTTTTTGCGACATGTCATTTTCTTGATACGACGACTATCACTCTCCTTTGCTCCCTATTTAGGCCGAAGATGTCTCAGATTAGAATCATAAGAGCAAAAAATGAGTGAAGACATCATCTTAGTGCCAAGAGAAGAGCAAAAGATCAATCAAGAAGTTTATTTGACCAAAAAGTATAACTCTTAGTTCAAATAATTAAATTTATATATTAAGGGGTTAAACCTAGTTAACAATAATATTCCTGATGTGAGTTCCGAAAGTGTAACTAGTGTTGGACAGATCTGATAGAAATGTAATGATGGTGTGTAACAATCATTCCAAGCAACGTGAATAATAATATAACATTAAATAGCAACAAACAATAATAAATGGCATTCAAGTAAATAAAAGGTGTGATTCACCCAATAAAGGAGGAACAAGGTGTTACTTCTCCTGACAATGATGAATGACATGCCAATCCTTGAATATTCGAATTATCCTCGGATCTGGTGAAAGTATGGAATAATATAGATAAAAATCTTGGTGAAAAGGTAATGTTTGTATCATAATGAGAGAGAGAGAGAGAGAGAGAGAGAGAGAGAGAGAGAGAGAGAGTCTTTTCTCAAAGTCTGTTCTTGCAAATGAATATCACTTGTCCTACACCATTGCCTCTTTTTCTATTTATATGAGACATGTCCCTAACAAACCCTAATAGTACAAGTCCAGAGAATATCCACTAGAATTTTTTCTTTAATATCCTATTTCAAAAACTAGCTGTTACGGCTCTATCAGTGGTGCTCGACCTTGACCATTGTTGACATCTCGACCACGAATCTTGCGGCTTCCCGGCCAACCTCAATTGACTCTTTCCTTAATACTATCTTACCCTAAATATTGTATGGCAGATTTTGACCTATACAGTTAGTCCTCCACTTATTGAGGCCGGCCTCGGACGGACTTGATGAGCGGATATTATGTAAGGTGGTCGAAGCATTTGGACGACCTGATTGAGTCGTGATGATTGGGGCGAGTTGGCAGCGTGTCCCTTGTGAGCCGTAAATTATGGGTTTATGAGTCTCACAAATCAGGGTGACGTCATGGCGGCAAGCGTCATTATGATGCAATTTCTTGATGCGTTGCTTCGTTTTGCGTGCGTCTTCTAGTTGAATCAGCCACTTCGGTTACGGTGCCAGTTAATAATGGATTAATTCCTTGGTTTTGACGCTTGAACTCCTATAAATAGGGGTGTGTGGGTAGCGTTTCAATCTTTACGAAACCCTTGCACCAAAAAACTATGTATCTCCTTCTTTTTCCCCCATTGTTGTGCCTCTTTCTTTTAGTTCCAACGATCTCTATCATTTTCGACTCTCCGCTATACCTTCCTTTTTCTTGTCGCAGATATGTCTAACATACCTTCTGGTCCCGGCGAGGGAAGTGACCTGGTCCCACTGGCGATTTTCTTGCCTCCTCATGCGGGTATTGTGTGTTCTACGCTTGGGTATTGTGCGTTCTACGCCTACCCCATTCAAGTCGGCTACACTTTCCCTCTCCTCCCTCTGGTGGAGAAGTTTTGTCGCTTCTATGGTGTTTGCCCGGTGCAACTCACGCCGTATGTTTACAAACTCATCAGGATGCTCACTAAGTTTGCCGAGTTGGCGGGGGTAGAGATCACGCTTCAACACCTGATGCACTTATTCGCCCCCAGCTTTTACAAAGGGACGATGTTAAACCTCCACCACCGAGGAGGCAAATGTCTGGTGGTGATGATGCACGATAAAGTTAACCGCTAGTGTTGGCTCAACATCTTCTTCGTTAGAACTAAAGACGTGGTAGCCAATGTCGACGTCTTCCCTGAAGCTTGGAATTGCGCTCGTAAGTGTCTTGCTCCTTTGCACGTAGCTACTTGGTTTCCTTTGTTTTGTTGTGGATTCTGATCCTTCATCCTTTTCTTATGCAGCCAAGACCTTGCCTCCCTCTTTGGTCGAGAACATTTCCAGTTGGGTCGGCCAACTCCTCCGGCACATCGTCGGAATTTGCGAATGATCGGGGTTTCTCAAGAAGTTTGGGCTCTCTCCTTCCTTGACCGGTGAGTTTCACCGCTTTGGCTTAGCAGCCACTCCCCTTCTGTGGTTTACTCCGGTTTACCTTCTTTTCTTTCGTGCTTCTTTCAATTTCAGCCCGAGGGTCTTCAAGGAGGCTGAGAGCTCCCCCCTGCATTCCGTAAGAGGAAAATTGTTACCTCTTCGACTTCTACCCCTTCTATGACCGTGGGTAGGACTAATCATTCCTCGGTCCCACCTGCTGCTGCTTCAACATCAGTTTCTTCTCTATCTGCGTATATTTCGGCAGCGGAGCCTTCGACTTCCCCTTTGCACCATCTTGTAGACGAAGAGGAGGAATCATTGCCGACTGACGGGGATATGGTGCCTCGCAAGAGGAGTTCAGTGGACGTTGGCGACGGGGTTGCCTGGGCCGTGGACCTTGTAATGGATAATTTTATCATTCGTGAGACGGCAAAAATAGTTCTTGAAGACGACTTCGAGCTGACGTCGGAGGTTCAGAGATCGGCGGAGGCCTTTGAGGGCGTATCTTTTTCTCCCTCAATGATGGGAGCCGAAGGTCCGGCCGCTGCAGCCTCTGATACTTTGCGGCAAGAGGGGCCATCCACCTCGCAGCTGGTTGGTGATGCTTCTTCGCAGACCGATGGGAGAGGCAAAGGCGTTGTCAAAGACGGCTACGAGATGGGTTCAGACCTCAATGCTGCCAAGATGAGGATGATGGAGGAAGGATTTACCCAGCTCAAAGTGAGGCTGGAGGCGTCTACGCGAACCATTTCAATCCCCATGGATCATGATTTATTAAAGAATACGAAAAACGTGATTCCTGCCCTCGGTCCCCTTTGCTCCAATGTGGAGGGTGAAACCCTCAAAGAGCTGGATGATGTTACCCTATCGAGGAGCATAACCGGCCTTTCTCGCAGGGTATGTTTTTCAAGGCTTCTTTTTTCTGTCTGTCATTTTCAAAGTCTTGGCTTTATTTTTAGTGCTTTGCCCTTGTCAGCGGAGGCGTTCTTATTTTTGATTTTCTTTCTTTTTATGATTGGAGAACATGATCTTGGAAATTGAAATCCCCCGAAGGGAGGAGAGGCGTAAAGCTATATTCAAGAAGTTGCAACGCAAATACTTTGAGTACCGTGGCAAGTACCGGGAGATCCGCAGGCGATTTGGTGAGGGCGGCAATTTGCAGGCCCTTCGAGACGAACTGAAGGAGAAGAATGACGAGCTGGTGAAGGTCATCGAGAAGTGCAATGTCATTGAGGGTACGTTAAGAAATAAAAAAGAAGAGCTCGAGGTCAACAAGGCCGTGGAGGCTCAATGCGACGACCTCCAGATACATGTGGTCGAGTTGCGCAAGCAGTTTGAGGAGTGTCACTTGAAGAAGGAGGTTCTTAATGGCGAGATCCACGAGAAGCAAAATGAGCCGGAGAAGGTGGTGTTTGCTCGGTTAGAGGCTTCGAGGAAGGCGAAGACTCTCGAGGTAGTGATTTGGACTCCCTGTTCTGAGCGAGAGAGTGACTTAGAAACGGCAGCGCTTAAAGAAGAGCGGCTCGATGAGAGGATTAGAGAGTTGGAGAGATACAACTCCCTCATCTAAGATCGGATGGCCACTTTAGAAGCCGAGAAGGCTCAAATGCTCGCGCAGCCGTCATCCTCTCGCGCTTCAAAATTTTCAAACATTCCCCGGGACCTGTACGAGGAATGGATTCATGTTGAGGCTCAGTTGGATTTGTTCTGTGATTGCACAAAGTGGGGCCTATTTTCTATGCCGCTCTTGAGGATGTTTGTGTTAAGGCTCTCAAGACTCAGGTCGCCTGTGGGTATGATCCCGCCATGCCCGAGACTGGTGACGATGATGGGGACGTGGGTGTGGACCAGATTGAAGAGGACGCCTGGTACGAAGCCACATACCTTGAGAGCGATGGTGATGATGAGGGGGGAGATTGAGATGGCCCAGATAGTCAAGACGATGGTACTGAAGGGCCTAGCGGCGATCAGTAGTTTTTCTTATTCTTTCTTTTACTTTGCTATAAACTTGTATTTTTTTTAGGCGTCTTCACGAGCCTTTGTAAAGAATGCTTAAGTATAAATATGGAATGTTTTTCTGTCCCCGTTTCTTCTTCTTGGGTTAGTTTTTCTATATTTGCATGTTTTGTATGGCCGAAGGCCGGTAGGTGTTAGTTCGAGCGGGGTTGAGCATAACCTAATTAATTATGGCCAATGTCCGGTAGGTGTTAGTTCGAACGAGGTCGAACATAACTTAAGTAATTATGGTTTAAGGCCACTACGTGTTAGTTCGAGCGAGGTTGAACATAACCTAATTAGTTATAGCTGAAGGTCGGTAGGTGTTAGTTCGAGCGACGTCGAACATAACCTAATTAATTATAGCTGAGGGCCGATAGGTGTTAGTTTGAGCTAGGTCAAACATAACCTAATTAATTATGGCTGAAGGCCGGTAGGTGTTAGTTCGAGCGAGGTCAAACATAACTTAACTAATTATGGCCGAAGGCCGGTAGGTATTAGTTCGAGCGAGGTCGAATGTAACCTAACAAATTATGGCCGAGGGCCGATAGGTATAAGTTCTAGTGAGGTCGAACATAACCTATCTAATTATGGTCGAGGGCTGATAGGTGTTAGTTCGAGCAAGGTCGAACATAACCTATCTAATTGTGATCGAGGGCCGATAAGTGTTAGTTCGAGCAAGGATGAACATAACCTAATTTTAGAAAGATAAGCCTATAAGTGCGAAGTTCACCGTAAACTTTAAGCATTGTTGTCTTGGTCTTACACTTGGAGAAATAAAAATAAACTTCAAGTATTGTTGCTTTGGTCATATACTTGAAGAAATTTACAAATTTTCGGGCGTTGGCTGGCGTTCCAGTCCCAGTCCCAATCTGTCTAGTCCTTTCATCGGTTGGCCTGGAGAGTGCTTGAGAGGTCGGGCGACGAACTAGCCGTCCCATCTTTGTGTACTTCGACTTGAAGTGTTCCCTTCGTCGCCTTGTTAAAAACCTCTTGAGAAAATCTAATTGGGACAAAACTCAAGTAAGGGGAAAAAGAGTACGACTTGAGGGACACTTTATCTCTTAAAAGTTGAAGTACTTGAGGTGGGTAATATTCCAGTTGTTCGGTAATAGCTTTCCTTCCATTAATTCTAGTTGGAATGATCATTTGTTTACTTTTTCCGTGATTTTGTACGGGCCATCCCAATTTGTTCCTAGTTTGCCCTTCCATGGGTCTCTGCTTGCTTGTTTTTTAGCTTTGAGTATGTAGTCCCCGACTTTGAGCAGTCTGACCTTTGCCTTCCTTTTATAATAGTGTTCTTCTTGTTATTTTTGGGCGATCATCCTTATGTAGGCTATGTCTCTTCGTTCTTCGGCTTCGTCGAGCTCCTGCCTTCTGCTTTCGTCGTTCCTTGGTCCGCTCTCATTGGAGTACCTCAGGCTGGGCTCTCCGACTTTGATCGATATTACTGCATCAGTCTCATAGACCAAAGAGTAGGGCGTCTCTCCTGTACTCGTCTTCGGCGTTGTTCGATAGGCCCACTGTACTTCTGGTAATATTCTGGCCACAGTCCCTTGGCGTCTTCAAGCTTTTTCTTCATGATGTTCATTATAGAATTATTGGAGGACTTTGCTAGCTTATTGCCCGCGGGGTGGTATGGCGTCGAGAGTATTCTTTTGATATGCCACTTCTCAAAAAACTCGACGACCTTCTTTCCCGTGAATTGGGGTCCGTTATCGCAGTTGATCTCTTTAGGGAGGCCGAACCGGCATATGATATTTTTTCATATAGGCGATCACTTCCTGTTCACGTATTTGGGCGAATGCTTCTGCTTCCACCCACTTAGAGAAATAGTCAGTTAAAACCAAAAGGAATCGTACATTACCTCGCCCTGCCGAGAGGGGGCCCATGATATCCATTTCCCATTTGATGAATAACCAAGATGAGGTGATCGAGTGGAGGTGTTCACCCGCTTGGTGAATCATCGGAGCGTACTTTTGGCATTGCTCGCATTTTTTCACGAAGTCTGCAGCCTTGTTTTTCATGGTGGGCCAGTAATATCTTGCCTGTATGAGGCATCTAACCAGAGCCCGATTCCCGGAGTGAGCTCCACAATGGCCCTCGTGGACCTCTTTAAGGACGCGTCGCGTCTGGTTTGGGGCTAAGCATTTTGCCAGAGAGCCGCCGTAAGTTCTCTTATATAAATCGTTGTGGATGACACTGTACATGGATGCTTATATTCTCAGTTTCTTGGCCTTTTTTTTATCATCTGGGAGTATGTTGTCCTGCAAGTATGCAACAATAGGATTGCGCTAGTCCCAAGTTAAGCTTACGGTTCTTACCTCAACATAGTCTAGTAACGAGCTGAGAAGGTGGTCACACATCTGTCTCTGGTTGCAATGTTTTTGGTGGCTGCGGCTAGTTTAGCAAGGTCGTCCGCCTCAGCGTTCTGTGCTCGTGGAATTTGGTCGAGTTGACATTCGTCAAACTCGGTCAGCAGCTTGCAAATTTCGGTATGATATTATTGTAACCTCTGTTCCTTAATTTGGAAGGTCCTTGTGACTTGGTTGACCATGAGTTGGGAATCGTAGTATAGTTCAACCGTTTTGCCTCGTACTTGAGGTGCTAGCCTTAAACCCGCAATTATGGCCTCATACTCGGCCTCGCTGTTAGTCATGTCCGGGCACCTTATGGACTGTCAAATTACTTCGCCGGTTGGGACTTCGAGTACGAGTCCCAGTCCGGACCCTGACTCGTTAGACGCACCGTCAATGTACAGGAACTAGAGGTCCTGTGTTTGGGGGGAAGCGCATGCGGCTTCTCTTTCAACTTCGAGCATTACTTTTGTGCTGAAGTCAGCGAGAACTTGTAACTTTATCGTTGTTTGCAATTGAGATGTGATATCGTGCTCGCTAAGCTCGATGGCCCATTTGGCTAACCTTCCCGATAGCTCGGGTTTATGTAAAATGCTCCTTAGGGGGAAAGTTGTGAAGGCCAAGATGGGATGGCACTGGAAATATGGTCTAAGCTTTCGCGAAGCTATGACCAAAGTCAGGGGCACTTTTCGAGGTGAGGGTACCTCGTACCTTTATTTTCCCGAACCAAGATTGCACTCACAGCTACTTCGGATACAGTGAGGTACATAAGGAGACCTTCCCCTGGCTCCGGTTTGAAAGCAATAGAGGTGACACAAGTATGATTTTAATCCCTTCAGGGCTTGGACGCACTCAAAAGTCTATTGAAGGCTGCTATCCTTCTTGAGTACGCCGAAGAATCTATGACACCTATCCGATGATCGTGAAATGAACCTTGAAAGGGCGGTGATATGGCCAGTCAACCTCTAGACCTGTTGTTTGGTGGTCAACTTTTCTGGTATCCCCTTGATGGCTTTGATTTGATCAGGATTGACCTCGATTCCTCGCTATGATACTAGGAAACCTAAAACTTTTCCTGAGGCCATGCTGAACGCACACTTTTTGGGGTTCAGTTTCATTTCGTTGTCTGAGTATGTCGAAGGATTCTCTCATGTGGTCGATGTGATCTTCTTTCCTTTTGGACTTGACTAGCATGTCGTCTATATAGACTTTTATTTTCTTGCCGAGCTGGATTTGAACATCCTCATCACCAACCTTTGGTAAGTTGCCCCTGAATTTTTTAGCCCGAAGGGCATGACCCTATAGTAGTACATCTCTTGATGGGTGATGAATGTGGTTTTCTCCTGATCCTCTTCTTCAATGAGGATCTGATTATAGCCCGAATAGGTGTCCAAGAAGCTCAATAATTCAAGCCCGGCCGTTGCGTCGATGAGTTGGTCGGTATGGGTTAATGGAAACGAATCCTTGAGGCATGCTTTATTTAAATCTGTGAAATCCATGCACATTCGTCATTTCCCATTCTTCTTTTTCACCATGACCACGTTGGCAACCCACTGGGGTATTTTGACTCCCTAATGGAGCCATTTTCTAGTAGTTTTTCCACCTCTTCACGTACTGCGCCATTAATCACGAAGTTGAACTTACGCCGGACCTGCCTCACTAGGGGGTGGAATGGGTCGATGTTTAGTTTGTGCGTGATGATTTCCTTTGGGATACCCGGCATATCTGCATGGCTGAAAGCAAATAAATATGTGTTAGTAGTTAAGAATTGGCAGAATTTACCTGGTTCCTGAAGCTTGCAGCCGATGTAAGATTTCGTGCTGTGATTGCTGGTATCTAATTGAACGGGGTCGAGGTCCTCTATGGTCGATCCTGCAGTTTCGATCGTATCAGGGTCTTTGATGACGTCCTCGCTATCGTCACATATCGACCTCGACCCTGTTGATTTTTATGCCTCTTTTTCTTTGCCATTCGATTGTTGAGTGACTGTGCAGTCTAGGGCGATGCGGTAGCATTCTCAAGATGTGTATTGTTCCCATTGTATGTTGAATATTCTCCATCGAGTCGGGAATTTGATGACCTGGTATAAGCTGGAAGGGACAACCCTCATGGTATGCATCCATGGTTGCCCTATTATGGCATTGTACACTGTGTCTTGGTCCATGATGTGGAACGTGGTTTCTAGAGTGACGCCACCAGCCAGGATGGGGAGTGTGATTTTGCCAAATGTTCGCTCGACTGCATTGTTAAAACCAGTTACCATGACGCAACGCGGCCAGTTTCATTTGTGCTAGTACTTGAGGATGTTTAATGCACACGCCACTCCCATCGTCTACCATAATGTGCTGCACATCGGTGTCTAAAATTCGTAAAGTAATAACAAAGGCATCATAGTGAGGGAAGGCCAAACTGTTGGTATCCGACTTAGCGAAGATTATCCTTTTTTCAAGTTCGTCATACCCTTCGTGGTGATCGACCATTTGGGCTTGTGGGTAGTGGTGAACTTCACGCTGTTGATGGAAGAATCATCGCTGCCACCAATGATCATGTGAATGGTGCGGGTCACTAAGGGCAGTTTGGGTGGTCCTTGATGTTGTTCACGTCCTCTAGCAAAGTTGGTCCTTTCCCGATCGCTTAACAACTCTTTTAGGTGTCCTTGTCGTAACATGTTTACGTCTTCCTGCCTTAGAGCGATGCAATCTAGGTTCTATGCCCTCGTTCTTGGTGGAACTCACAGAGGGCGTCCGATTTTCTAGCACTCGAGTCTGACCTCATCTTTTGAGGTAATTTCACCTTTGGTTCGAGCTTCTCCAGGACATAAACTATCTCTGTAGGTGACACAGAAAAGTTGTGAGCGGATAACGAAGGAGGCACACCTCTTTCATTTCGGTGAGTCCCTGTCCTTGATCTAGGCGCGCCTTCTCCGTGGCGGGAAGAGGGTGCAACGACCGCTCTGACATATGGTTGATGTCGTTCCCTTTTAGGTCGCGGAGCTACAAAAAGTCGTCCATTGAGGTCGTCCTTATCTGCTCAAGTCTCGGCACAATACGCGTTGTGTATTTCATCCAAAGTGCTTTTGGGGGGGGGGGTACTTCATCAGTCGACTTAATAGCTTTCTAGTCACCCTCGAACCGTCCATGCTCAGCCCATTCTAGAAGGCTGCAACTTCCATCCCTTCTGACACGTTCGACATGGTCATCATTACTTGGTTGAATCGGGCAATAAAGTCCCTCAATCCCTTTTTCGGAGACTGTTTAATAGCAAATATGTCGTTCACTCTTGCCTTGGCTTTCTTGGCCCCAGCATGGGCTGTTACGAACTTGTCAGCCATCTCTTCGAAAGTTTCAATGGAGCGCACATGTAGTTGTGAATACCATGTTAACGCTCCTCGTATAAGGGTTTCACAAAATATTTTCAACAAAATTGAAGATACTTGTTCTTTGTCGAGATCATTGCCTTTCAAGGTGGTGACGTAGTGAGTCACATGATTGCAAAAACTAAATATCCAATTGATAAAAATGGAAGAAAGAACAGGGATGACTATATTTTTGGGAGCAAACTCCGGGGTGAATCCCCCCGTTAATTATTCATGCAGAACGAACCAGAGATTAATTCATGTATTCGGAGATCTGCGAAGCCACGAGATGACTATTTCCCTCTCGACGATGAAGCTTATCCCCTATCGTCTCACTATTCAGGGTCAGTCGTGCCATCATATATCCTTAGGTAGGTCAACATTTTAAAAGTTTTTGATATGGCATGTGGGGCTGCGCCATCACTGTAGGGATGTTCGACGAACCGACCGACGTCTCTCTTTCGCAATAGTTTAGGGGTGCCTAGTATTTTATCGACCCTTTCCTGGTGTTCTTTTATTTGATTTTGGAATACCTTCTTCTTATTCTCTATTTCCTCCATCATTTTCAAAATGGCTGCAAGAGCATTATCACCTGCATTATCATGGATGTTGTGAGTAATACTTGTTGTTGAAGGTAGAGGGAATTGGTTGCACTGTTCGTCCATCGGTTGTACAGTGCAAATCCTTGCGTTTTCTACAGCTGCATTTCCGGCATGCTTGTTGAGGACGCTGGTTAGCGTGTCGGTTAATGTCACGACCCAATTTAGGATTGTAACCGGCGCTTAGGAGCAAGTGCTCCCAAGTAAGCCTCATCGGAAATTTTACAGAAAATCGGATAGAGTTTCCCCAATTTTTGGACTATCAAAAAAAATTTTCTGCCTCAAATTAACAACCAAACATCCTAATGTTAAACCAAACAATTGATAACTTGTCAATTAACCAATACAAGTCTCCAGTATAACTAAACCACCAACTAACCAACAGAAATACTAATTTATCTTCAACTTTGATAAATGAGAACGTTACTCAACATAAGACCATAATAACGAAATAATACGCATAACACTAAAATAATGACTATGGAGAAACTCTTATAGTTTAATGAAAAGACCATAACAATCAGAAAATCTATGCCCACGTGAACAAGTGCGAGGCTCACCGAGAAAATGTCAACCTGTGCGCTCTAATTAACGAGATCCTCGCCTGCGTCAACTGCTGTCTCTATAAAATAAATTAGCAGGGAATGAGTCGCTAGCTCAGTGAGTAATAACACTTAACTACAACCGTTTTTATTTGGGGACAAGTTAGAAACATGCTAGTATCTCAAAGAGAAAATCACATAAAAATGCCCTTTCAGAAATAATAAATAATTTTCAGTCTCATCACGTTTTTCTTGTAGTAAAATATAATTAACAATTCAGTAATAAGCGCGGTAACCATTGTATAATATCAGTATTCACATTTTGGGAGGTTCAATTGAATGGATCATGTAATAGGTATAACTGTGGACTTCTTTACCAGAAGTCATATATAACGGTAGTCCTTACTCGAGGGAAATCGGTAACGGTATGCTAGTTCTACCTTCCTACTAGAGAGGGCTATAATGGTAATCAATAGTTACAAGGTGCACCAGGTCAAACGAACCCGCCGTTAGCTACAGGATCCTTCAATGTCTACTCCCATTTATACTTGTCTCTGTAATCCGTATATACTCGTAGAAATTATTTTAAAACAATATAGGGTATTTCAGTTCTTATCAAATCATATAATTTCCTTTCGATAACAGTAAATTCAAGTAACGGTAAAACAGATCTAGTGATAACGAAAATATTTAGAATCACGGTACTTATCTCAAATAACTATTTCGGTTTCATATCGAGTAAAAGACTCGTCCCACATGCAACTCAAAATAATCGGTAACATATTCATATTAAAAATCATGTGTAAATCATGCAAGTTATGAAAACACAAATTGCGGTAAGATTACTACTCACAGTACTCGTGCCGAATTCCAATTGCGTCAGCTCGTACAATCCGTACGACTTCCTTCAATCAATCTTTGGAAATTTCCTTTCCAAAATTGATTCAAAACCTTCAGCAACGTACCAAAATTAAGAGGAAACCGAAACCCGACAAGGCGTCGGCACAGGAAACGCGAACAGAACCTTGACCCGAAAACTTCCAACTCGAATGGACTTTCAGAAAACTTCACTCGATCTATTCCATTTTGGTTAGGAACTGCTGGGTTTCATGGAGGAAAAGCTGTTGGTTTCAAGGCGATTTCATGGCTGATTTACTGGATTTTAGGCTGGAAAACAGAGCTGGTTTTGAATGATTTTTGAATATAGTTTCACTGCTTATTTTGGTGGAAAAAGGTGGTTTGTTTGGTGTTGACCTCGACTGAAAATCGCAGCTGCTATGAGAAAGGAGAAGCACTCAATTTTCCCTTTTCCAGATCCGCCGTTTTTCTCTCCTCAGCTCGTCTCTCTCTTCTTTTTTGTCGCTCGTTTTCCTTCCTCAATCTCCTTTTCTCTTTTAGTTGTGGCTTTGACCTTCTTTTAGTAAAAATAGGTTTCTTCCCCTTTTTGTTTTAGTTTGACTAGGTTTTCTTCTTTTTGTTTTATTAGTTTAATTTGTTCCTTTATTTTTCCTTTTTGTTTTGGAGTTAAATTATTTTATATATGTCCAATATATCCTCACTTGAAATATTGGGGTATTACAGCTAATCATGCTTCGAGGAGCTTTTTTATAGCTGGGGGCGTCTCTTTTCCGACAGATGTAGAGGCTCCCTTACCAAGAGACTTTGTGATGTTGCAATGAGGAGGCAGTGACCCATCTCGTCTAGGGGAGGCATCGGGCGTTGTGCCTTCGTCTGCTGTTTCGCACCTTTCGTTGATGACATTCATGAGGTTGGTTGGGAGTTCATTGATTATTCTCGTTCTTTCTTCCCTGTTACCTGTCATGTTAGGATTTGTGCACACAAAGAAATGAGCTCTCGTTCTTTTTCTTTTTTTTTTTATTTTTACGTTTGTGATACATATTAGTGATAGATCTAGAAGAAACTAAAAATTTAATTAGAAAATCCCCACAGACGGTGCCGAATTAATTGACCAAAAAATATAATTCTTGGTTCAAATAATTAAATTTATGTATTAAAGGGTTAAACCTAGTTAATAATAATATTATTAGATGTGAGTTTCGAAAGTGTAACTAATGTTGGACATATTTGATAGAAATGTAATGATAGTGTGTAACAATCATTCCAAGCAACGTGAATAATGATAGAGCATTAAATAGCAACAAATAATAATTAATAGCATTCAAGTAAATAAAAGGAGTGATTCACCCAATAACGGAGGAACTAGGTGTTACTCCTCGTGACAATGATGAATGACAGGCAAATCCTTGAGTATTCGAATTATCCTCGGATCTGGTGTAAAGTATGAAATAATATAGACGACAATCTTGGTAAAAAAGGTGATGTTTATATTATAACGAGAGAGAGAGAATCTTTTGTCAAAGTCTGTTCTTACAAATGAATATCACATGCCCTACACCATTGCCTTTTTATTTATTTATGTGAGACATGTCCCTAACAAACCCTAATAGTACAAGTCCAGAGCATATCCACTAGAATATTATTTTCTATATTCTATTTCAAAAACTAGCCATTACGGCTCTATCAACCTTGCTCGACCTCGATCATTGTTGACATCTAGACCACGAATCTCGCGACTTCCCAGTCAATTTCGACTGACTTTTTCCTTAATACTATCTTATCCTAAATATTTTAGGGCAGATTTTGACTAACGAGATTGTCCCCAGCTAATGCACTTCTATTCTTTCAGATTCTAGTCTCAGGTCCACTTTTCTTCCCCTGTTTGATTTAGTTTATCGCAATTTGCTGTAACATTATGTAGGTGCGTGAACCATCTTCTTGCTAGCTTCATTTCAAGCATCACATTTAGCGGTTAGAGAGCTCTTAATTTGGCTTAAAAGACAACTTTTTCTGTTACTAATATTTTAAAGACGATTTATTGAGCACGAAATAAAAGGTACATTTAGTGGTTACACGCCTATTTCAAGACTATTTATTAGGGTAGGCACAATGTACGTGTATCTTATCAATGATAATAAAAATTAAAAATTCACACAATTTGTCTAAAATATCTTGAGTTTTGAACTGATTTTTTTTTTTTTTAAAAAAGTGTGTGTTGAAAGCGATGAATATGCTATTAATTTACTAATAAATAAAGAAAGTTTGCCTCGCATTATTTTTTCGTGATGGCTTAAGCTTCGATACCTTTAATTCGATTATTCGATCAATCAATTTCGTGATAAAAATTTTTACATGCGAGTAATCAAAATGTTTAAATTCGAGTTTCACTTTATTTGACCATAATATTGAAAAAACAACTCAAAAATCAAGAGTTTAAAGTTTAGATCATAAAATTTTTTCAAACAAAAATAACTCATTGAAATAAATACCTCATTTTGAGCTATATTAAATTTGGCACCAAATTTTTGTCCTCGCCCAAATAATAATAGAATTAAATAAAGAATCAGTTTTAACTTTCTAGAGGAAAAAATGCCAATAAAAATAACAATTTCCTACTTTCCTTCCTTTCCTTCAACCATCATACGAAAATTTTCAAAACGACTTTTTAAATATATCCAAATAGTTGTATAATATGTGTTGTCTCTTGGTTTTATAGATAAAAATAAGAAATTTTAAACTGAGCATAAATTTGACAAAGAGGAAGTTTATTTTGTTCTTTAAAGCAAAAAAACATAATTTATATGTTTATGAAATAGAATATATTTTTTATTAAATTTTATTCTATAACTCAAACATGTCTGATATAGTACAATTAATTTATTTATATACTGTTTGAAAGTTTATACTTATTGATACAAAGAAAAGAGTAACATGAAGCTCCGAATTGGGGTATAGTCAATATTCTCAAATAAAAAGGGAATTCATCTATGGTCGATTTCATAACAAATCAAATAAAGAGAAATTTCCATTTGTATCCCGTAAAAAAAAGTTTTTTATCTTGTAAAGTGAATCATTTCCTTTCTTTTCATGAAAAGAAATTATGTTCAAGTAAACAAATATGTCATGGTTCTAGGAGTCTATCTATTGCGTATAGACTTTAAGGGCGTGGTGGCCTAACCATCAAGGTGAAGTCGGGACCTAAAAGATCGAATGGAACAATATATAAGCAAGTAAATCCCTTATGGATTTCAAGGTATTCCTTTAATTATTAAGAGTTAAGGAATTATCATTCAAAGGGAAGTATACTACTCAAGTATTTTTTTATTTTATTTACGCACACAATAACTTAAGCAAAATGAAGAAAGTAGTGCTACTTATAACTACCAAAATCCAGCACCAAATAAAATATACACGATTAAATAATAAAACTATTAAACGACAGAACATCCAGAATCAAGAAATCAATGTATGTATAATAACAACAAACTCAAAGTCGTTGGTTATGCATCTATTTTCATTTCTGTCAATATTTGATAAGAGTAAGTCCTTACTATTTTCTCTTGAAAGGGTAGATATAAATATAATATTAGTAATTTATTATCCAAAAAAGACCCAGTTTATGAGGTTAAATTTTGGGAAGATTATGTATGTGATAATTAAGTAATATTGTCATAATATTTTACGTCGAAGATACAAAAAGAATACCAAAAATAAATAAGATAGTACTAAAAATGCGTCACTACTTATGAGGAATCTAATTCCATCAGAAAAATTAAAATTTAATAAAACACATAATAAATACAGTAATTAAAGGAAATAAAAAAATACAAATATATAAACACACATGCAACAAGAATGTGAATAAATTAAAGCGAGATTTCTGCATAAAAATTATAGCTTTAGAAGAAACAACCATAAAGAAAGTGACAATATACTCCAAAAAAAAAAGCATTTGATGAGCAACAAATAATTTTGAGCTCTACAACATGAAATCTCAAAGTCTTCTTGAATGTTGGATATTTGTCAAAAAAAAGAAAGGTTGCTTCAACCAATTCTCTCCCCGTAGAACTAGAAAAATACTAAGGTCTCTTTAGTTTTAGTGTAGGAATTACCATGGAAAGTATATATTACATAGTTCAAATAAGAAAAAGATTTATACAAGATAAAATATTAATTTATTTCATACTCTTATATATGTATTTAGGACTTTTAATTCAAATAAGAAAAGATTTAATAATTAAAATTTTAATTAATTTTAAAGTCCTAAATATAATTAATAATTAAAGTCATTTTTTGATGTTCAACCACTAAATTTGCTCAAGTGACTTAAGGAATTAAAATCTCATGGAATTAACACCTTTTGCAGATGACGATTAGTCACATGCTAGTGGAACGTTTTTTCACGTTTTACCCCTTGATACTTTGCTCTCTATGCTCTACGCGGTTTTTTAAATAAAAAATTATTTTAAATAGTATTTTAAATAGTTGTATTTGATTAGAAATAATAATATTTTGTTATTCTACGAGTAAGATCTCATGACTTATCATTTCGCACATATATGATTACGCCTAAATAATTTATCAGTTATAAGTAAATCTCTTGCTTTTGAATATTATGAAAATTTTAAATATATTTTTATAATTGTTTTTAAGTTTTTATTATTTTGAAAGAAATATTAAAAATAAAATGCTTTGGGGCTAATGCCTTACCCCATGATAGGGAAATGCCCCACGTACCTCACACCTTTATAAAGCAGTACATGTTATTGATTCAAAATTGTCACTTAAAACCCCTCTAACGTGATCCATGATATGGTTAGAGTAAAATAATTGCTTCCTAATAGAGTAAGACAGTGGGGGTCGTTTGGTAGGCTGTACTAAGTAAAATAATCTCTGTATAAAAATTTAATTCGTTCAATATAATGTTTGGTTGCTTAATTCAATTTATGCATACTTAATACATGGATTACTTATACCTCATAGGAGGGCTTAGCTAATACCAAGGAAACCAAGGGATTACTAATCCCTGCATTAACTATACCTGGATAAGACCCTAAAATTACTAAACCGCCCCTCAAACCCTTTTCCTAAATTTCTTTATATACAGAAAGAAGAATATTCAAGGGTATAATTGTAAAGAAGATTTTGTACAGTTTTAAACCAAACACAAGCTTAGATTATACATTGTATAGCTAATTTTTAATACAATGAACCAAACACTTGATAAAAAATAATCGTAGCACTACAATCTCTGCGTTACTAATACCTGTATTACTAATCCCTGCATTACTTGTGTTCATACCAAACGACCGCTAATAGCTAGATTCATGTATTATTTTAAGATATCTTCCAATTGGACGTTCTCAATAATTGACAATAACATTATGAAGAAGCTTCCTGTTAATTGGTAACCTGTCAATATAATATAGCAGTCATATCACTCCATATACGAATAGGCTAAACTATGCCAACTTGTATTGAATAATTGTGATTTGATCGTCCAATAATTTCTGCATTCTTATCCTTGTTTGTTCAGTCTATATCTCTACTATTACTTACTTCAGGAAACTTTCTGAAGGACTCAACAAAAGAAGAAACAATGGATATTAAGCTTGGTGCTTGTATTCTCTCCCTGAATCTCCTGATTCTGTTGGTAAGTCTCAATCTATTCTTCTCATTTTTAAATATTATTTTCAAGTAAGTTTGTTCAATGGTACTTCTTATATAAACCCTGATTAAAAATGTTGCTACTCACCTCATTATATACAGGTTGCTTATGGAACTGAAGCTAGGAAAATAGCTGAAGGAAACAATGAATATGTCCAAAAGACTGATGTCTTTTCCTGGATTTATGATAACCAAGGAGAAAATGGTTATCACAAAACATTTAAAGAAAATGCACAAGTTCATTCATTATCAAATAACAAGGATCTTGAAAATAAGGATGATACTTATTTCTGGATATACAATAACCAAGGTGAAAATATTCAGCAGCAAAATGGCAAGATCAAGAAAGAGAATGGTCAAGTTCATTTATCATCAAATGATATGGATCTCCAAAACAAGGTTGATAATTATATTCGGATATATGATAAACAAGCAGAAAATAATCAGCAGAAAGCCAAAAAAGAGAATGTCCATATCCATTCATCTTCCCACATGGATCACATTGATCCTTCTCTAAGAGTTTTCTTCCTTATGGATGATCTAAAGTTAGGGAAAGCAATGACTGTCTCCTTCCCAAGAAGGGATCTTTCTTCTTCTTCTCCTAAATTCTTGCCCAAAGAAGAAGCAGATTCCATTCCATTTTCACTAAAGGAACTCCCAAACCTTCTTCAACGTTTCTCATTCTCTCAAAATTCTCCACAAGCTAAAGCTATGGAAGATACATTAAAAGAATGTGAGGTTCCACCTATAAAGGGAGAGACAAAGTATTGTGCCACATCCTCAGAGGCAATGCTTGATTTTGTACAAGGAATTATGGGAGAAAATATTCAATTCAAAGTTCTATCGACAACTCATTTCTCAAACTCAACTCCTCTGCTTCAAAAGTATACTATTTTGGATGCTCCACAGGAAGTTTCAGCTCCTAAGATGGTGGCATGTCACACCATGCCTTACGCTTACGCGATTTTCTACTGTCATTACACAATTAGTAAGAGCAAGGTGTTTAAGGTTTCACTAGGTGGTGAAAATGGTGATAGAGTGGAAGCAATTGCTGTTTGTCATTTGGATACCTCTGAATGGAGTCCATCTCATGTATCTTTCCGTGTGCTCGGTATATTACCAGGAACATCACCTATCTGTCACTTTTTTCCATCCGATAATCTAGTTTGGGTTCCAAAAATTGCTACTGTACAAGAGCTTTGAAAGAGCAGTTACACCTTTTTGGCTGTTATTGCTTGTATGTGTACTAATATTTGTATGTATCTTTTCCTGTTTTTTCGATGTACGTCTGGTTTAGAATTTCTCTTCCACTAGTGGGATCTTAATAAAACAATACGATTTCTTAGCAATGGAAGTACCAGACTTGGTTTGTTGTCATAAAAATACACTTACACAATTGGATTCAGATCTAGAAATGATACAAGTTCTTGCGAAGAAGTTGGATACCTGTACATTATTCACAACTCATAGGCAAGACAAAAAGATCTCGGAGAAGAGTTTGACAAATACTAATACAAGTTCTTGCAAAGAATTTGGCTTTTATAGGAACATCAACAACTCAATATGCATCTTTTTAACAATTCAAATTTAAAACACGATTTTCTCTCTTTCTCTACTATCATTTGAGTTGTCTCTCTACCAATACACCGGCAAAAAGAAATTATTTTTGAAAAGGTAAGAGTAGAAAAAAGTTCAACATTTAAAAAAAAAAGAATTAACAGGTTTCTTCGCCTCAAAGTTATTATTACTATTTTTCTATGGTTAGTCACGAAAGATAGAAAGCTTTCACTAATTATCTCTTTTTTGCGGGGATAATATATTATGTTACCAAAATTTCCTGAATGCAGGAGTGTGGGCTTTTAAAATACAGGCTAAAGATTACACTCCAACTTAGAATTGAAAACCCAAAGCAGCAACACAATTCTGGATTTTCGAATTGAGAGAGATATTGAGAGAGATAAAGAATTCTCACCATTTTTTAGATTCATGGACCCAGTTCAACTACAGAAAGAACGAACAAATCTTGTAGGATTTCCAAGAAATTCTTCGATATCTTCCGGAAACAGATGATTAATCATCTGCTTCTCACGTTCCGTGAATAGCCGGGACATTAAGGAATATCTAGAAAGGCATTTTGGGAATCGGCCTGATTCTATGTCTTTTCGTTCCGTTTGAAAGAAGAATCCCAAAGAATCGATCTTCCTTTTCGTTGTTGAATCTCTCTTTGATTAATCAATGTGTGATATTCCGAAACCTCATTACTTTTGGAATCCAAATGATCTCTGGATTGATTAGAAGATCCTTTCAGTTGGCTAGAATCTGTTACTTGAACGAAACTAGATCTTGTTGAATCATATTGAATATTTGACGATACATTATGTACCTTGCTAACTAACCGATCCTTGTTCACCAACCACACATTGTCTAATCAAATCCAATTCTCTCTCGATACGTTCCTCAAAAATCCAATTTAGTAACCAAGAGGAGATGCTTCATATAAGTTCAGGGCTTTACATCGAACGAGTTACATAAAGGCTCATAGACACCACGAATATAACCCTCTTTTTGCATATATATTTGCATACCTCGAGCTCATGGGTTACTTGAAATTGTGTTGCATTAGTACTTCGCGAAAATAGTAAAGTTACTGCTGGTTTCCTTCTAGCTAACTTGTTTTCCACTAGCCTTGTAATAGAGCATTTTCTGCACATAGAACATCATGTATCACGCAACTCTCATAATGTTCTCGCTCACCTAAGTGATTCAGGTGAGCGAATAGCTAGCTGAAGTGCTCAGCACTGAAATTCTCCAATAGCGTTGGCTACATCAGTGCGACATAGGAAGATTGTATTGGGATTTTAGACATACCAAACAATTAACCTTTTGAACACAATTACCATATTGTCTTTAATGTGTATCGTCAAAGTCAATTAAGGCTCAGAAATCAACAACTATAGATGCATGTGAGCTGTTTTATCACCATTTTGGCAGCAGCCTCTTACAAAACTTCACTACTGCCATATTTTCCGTTACGGCTTGTATATGCACTAATTTTTGCATGTATCTTGTCTCTAGCTAATTGCAGTTTATTTTTCTTTTCGTACTTACTTATAATGTAGTATTCTTACCATATATAAAAGTATAACATCACATAGTAATATCATTATTTATATTAACAAGGGTTAATTCAAGTTAATAATGTGTTAGCCATGTATTTGCAATATATTGCCTTGAATCTTGTTTAAAAAATTTTATTTACTAATTTGAAGATTTGAGTAGTTTAATTTAAAATTCTAAAATATTTTTAATGGTAAAAAATAGATATTATTTGAGTAGTTTAATTCAAAGTTCTAAAATATTTTTAATGGTAAAAAATAAACATTCTTTAGTTTCGCTCTTTTTTATACAAATTTTGTATTTGCTTTTACAAATTTTAATATTGTCTAATAGAACATATTATTATACATTTCATCATTAATACTTTTCGGGCCCCCATAACTTTAGGGGCCTAAGGTAAAGGCTTTACGAGCCTCACTCTTGAGCCACCCCTGTTTACCTTTTGTAGTGGGACATTAATAAAAGAATAAGATTTTCAGCAAATGAAATTTTCAGACTTGATTGGTTATCATAAATTTTTTGAGTTTGCAGCAAAGTTTGCAACTCAAAATTGCAGATTAGAAACAATAAAAGATCCAGTAACTAAATGCAAGAGGAAGATATTGTAGATGCTAAAATCTACCTGGATCCGGAAAGGCACTGGCAACAAACATCGTAAATAAGTGAGAGAAAACAACGATGAACTGAAGACTCGTGATGTCAAAAACCACCACGAATATGGCTTCTTTGTATTCTGATTCAAATTCTAGTCCAATTCCTAGTAAAGCTACATGTCATGGTCGGCTTTCCAGTCATGCCTCATGACCTCTTGGACGTGCCCCGTGGCGTCCTGGCAAGCCTCCCAACGCCCAGCGTCACGGTCAGCCCTGTGATCTCGGCAGCTCCAAGTGACAAGCGCGCAAGCGCCTCTGTCGCCCCACTGATAACCAGCGGCAGCGCCCAGCCACAGGCAGATGCCCACAGCCCTGCGCGTGCAGACAACGCCGCGCGCAGACCCTGATCCTAATGACAAAGTTGCTGCAAACGGATTTATTTCTACCTTGTAGAAGACTAAGTCCTTTTCATTGTAAATATAGAATAGATTTACTTTATTTTCTTTTATTATGCATTTACAGCTTTCTTAGGTCAACTCATGTAACTTTAGTTTATTTTTTTTAAGCATTATTAGAGGGAATCAAGTATTCAATACTTTCTAGCAAGCAAACATTTCTCTGTAGTAGTGTCTCTCCCCCTCTACACTGCGTTGCTTTTTTGTAATAACTTTCATTTATATAATCAAGCTCTTTTCTCAATTCTCTTTACTGTTCTCAGTTGCTCACGACATTGGTTTTTCTGTACGGCACTGACGATCTAATCTAGCGTACGGAGGGGACCTCAGTTGACGGATAGCAATTGTACTGACATCGATTGCTTAGCCTTACGTTGCCCTTTCAAAGAACCTCAGGAAGGCGCCGCGTAATATACAGCATGATCTTTCAATTTCATAGGGTCAATTATGAACAGACACGCAAAGACAGTAGGTCAGTGGAAGAAAATACGTACGATCATGGATTGCTATGCGTCTAAGTCCATGTTATACTACTTGTATATTTATATCCAGATCCAGAAACAAATTAAGCTTTAAAACACAAATCAACAAATTACATCCTATGTATCTCGTCAAAGTAAAATAAGGCTTAGAAATTACAGCTATAGATGCTTGTAAATAATCAACAAGATGTAAGCAGACCTTCAAAAATAACTATGCTAAGCATTTTGCAAACCATCACACTCACTCCTAGTTGCGCATGACGCCTCATACAAATATCATTGATCAAATTTAATAGAAGAGTGCTAGAGGCATTGCGACCTGCAAGTAAATAAGATTTCTTTATACCATGCTCTATAAAAAATGCATATAATGACAGATTAAATTTCAAATAGATTTTGATATTAGTTTGGTGTTCTTTGAGAGATTCAATAATTAATATCGTGACAAGAACTTCAGAAATTCAATTAGCATGGGACACGTACACGCTTGCCAGTCTCGAAATTGGTAGTAAATTCTCAAAAACAGCTTTAAAGCTGAAACAAAAGTCTTAACTTCAGGGATGAATCAAGAATGCAGCAATCTCCCAGTGCTATTAACCTATCAAGTTTCTCCTAGGATTCAAAATGACCATCGCTGTACCATTTTGCATCTCAACTTAGCCACACTCACCATATTGTTGAAGGAAGATCAGACTGGTGGTACTTTAAGCTAACACATAGTTAATTTAATCGATCAATTTTTAAAAATTTCATACCACAAGCATGTCTATGGCCTATATCCCGACCCCAGGAAATTAATCAGAAAGGTTCAAATGTTCTTCATCCAATGTGGTATATACCTGCCTGTTGAACCATAAGCAAAGACAGTTGCATTCAGGCCTTGAATGACCCCAGCAGTTGTAGACTGAATACTTCTCTCATAGACGCCCTGAGTTTTTACAGCATCCGAGTCTAATTAACGACATCAAATGCTAATGTAGAATGAAAATCCTAACAGAATTCCTAAAGAGGAAGCAAGAACAGCAGAAAAAGAAGAAGTCCTAAGACGCAGATTCTAATGGTGAAGCAGAAATCCTAAACATAAAATCATTAGCAGAGTGAGGGGAATATTACTGTCCGGGACCAGGTCTTACACAAGGCCTCCAAACTGTTTCTCTTCCTATATCCATTGAAGCAATCCCCTTGGCCATCAAATCACTTCTAATCTGATCGCTTCGTGCAAACTCCTTATTTTTCCTTGCCAGAGCTCTTTCTTCTATTGCACGCGAGATATCTTCCTCCGTCAACTCTGCTCTTTTCAATGCTCTCTCTTTAATCTGTTGCAAAACCTCAGCATAAGTTGAACAAGCAGCAAGCAATCCAAGTACATCCAGCACCGCCTTTACTTCTTTCTCCAGCTCAGTTAGGGACAAAAACAACTGTTCTTGGCGCTGTTGCATTTGCCTTTTCTTCAGCATGTTCAAATAATTATTCATAAGCCCAAGGGCTTCCTGAAGAGCAGCATTTAAAATTGTAGGTGTATGCAAATCATCTGCAAGTTTCGTCTCCAACTCATTACGCAGCTTCTTGATGCATTTTCGGCCTCAGGGCTAACACGCGTCACGTCCATAATTGTTTCATCAGTTCTATATTGTTGGAAAACTGATGACAATTAGGCTTCTTCAGTATCATGTAACGTCTGATAAATGTAGAACACAGAATCTGAAGCAATTTCTATCTGTGATATTGAGTAATTAACATCAGACCGGTAGTGAGTCCCCAACAAGAAGTACCTCAATGCAAGGGGATGGTACAATCGAGTAACATCACGTATATTCATTGTACAGTTCTAGAACTGGAGCCTAGGGGTTATTAAAGTTATTTAAATTTGAAGAACTCAAAAGAAGGCAACTAAATGATTCGCGGAAAATTACCAATAGTCATTGTTAGAAGTAAATATTACTTAGTTCAAGAAAAAAATTATTTAGTTAATATAATCGAAGCGAAATAATAAATACAATCTGATAAATATCTTACAACTTGCAAACCGAAAAAAATTCATCTATTTTTTTCCAAAAAAATTAAATAAATCTATCATGAATTTAAGTTATATACACGAACAATATAAATATTTTTACACAATTAATGTAATGTAACCTATTAAAGGCATTTAATATTATTTTATTTATCACTTAATATTTATCATGAAATTTTATTACCTTATATATAAGTGAATTGTGGAAATATACTATGCACGGTCAGTATATCTATCTATATCTATCTATCTATACTATTAAAAGCACGAAGGCTCTTAGCGAAATGTCGTTTGACTTTTTTACTCTTAAAAAATAGAGTTCTCTCTGGTAAAATAGTCTTTTTGATTATTTTTAATATTTAGGAATAGTCATTTAATTAATTTCCTACTATTTAGGAATAGTTATTTAATTAATTCATAATTTTTAGGAATAGTCATTTTATTATTCTTTTTTTTATTTATAATATTGATTTTTCAATTCCTTTCAACTCCAAAAGTTCAAGCGCTTTCAATTACACTAATAAAGTTTCCTTCACTTTCAACTCAATTTATACGTAGAAGTATATGTAGGAAAGTTCGTCCAGTTTTAGGATTAGCAGGTATCTATATCTATATATAACTATGTTATTGTAAAATTTTCCTATTACTTATGTTAATTCCAACAGATTATAAATGATTTTTTCATAATTATAATCAAATTATAAATGATGGACCTTGAATTTTGGGTTAGAGCAAATCTCATGTGCTTTCTTAGGATCTCATAGAAAGAATCCTTGACATTAACGGAAAAGAAGTCCTAGACATTAGGTATAACATTTTTTCAACAAAAAAAAAAATTTAAAATCACACTAATTAGTATTATTTTCTAATCCAATTTAATTCTTATCGATAAAAAATAATTACGATAAATATTTTTAAAAAAATGAGCTAACACTAAGTTGAATAAATATTTTATTTTCTTCAACATTGAGAACAAATAATTAAGTGTTCGAATGAATTAATTAGCATAAGAATTCAATTTAATTGTTATCAATTTTTAAAATATATTATATAAGTAAAATTATTTTTCACAGAACTCTTAGTATATATATAAAAAAAAATTCCAGATTTTCATTAGGAAGAAAAAATATATGTATTTTTCTATTTAACACGAAAGATATTATCGTTATGTTACATAGTTCAAACAATTTTAGAATTTATAATAATTATTTAATTAATTTTAAAGTTTTAAATATTAGAATTCCTACATGAGTGGGATTTAGGAAATATATTTAATAATAAATTTCTTTTTTAATTTTCAAGTCCTAAATATTAAAAATAGTTTCATAAAAGTTTTATAGTGAAATTTATTTTTAAAAAGTAAAAAAATTGATCAATATTCCATGCATGGTCTTAGTACTTTTGTAATAATAGAGATAGATTATAGATTTACAATCCGTTATAGAGTTAAGACCATTTTTTCATATAATTTAATTATATTAGTAAAATAAAAAAAATTGAGGAAGTTTTGTGAAAATTATATTTGATTATCTGGGTATATAATAACATGTCCATTACTCTTTAGTCAAATGCTCCTTCCAGAAAGTTTATGTACCAAAATATAAATAAATATTCTAATAAATACTATAATTAGAATAAATTATTTTAATATTCGCAATTATTACACTCTCTATCTCAACATCAAATTTTAGAAATAATTTTGAAACGATACTAAAAAATTGCACGTCAAATATACATAGTCAATAATATTTATATAATATTTTACTTAACGAGATAAGGTACACGCGCAAAGCGCGTAGCCTGAGACTAGTACTATATTGAAAGCACGAATACTCTTAACGAAATATCGTTCGCTTTTTTTACCCTTAAAAATAGAGTTCACATAAAACAACATTGTCCTTCGATTATTCTCCTGATATATTAGGACTTCGAAAACAATAAAATTTTTACTCATTCCTTATTTGAACTAGATAGAAAGCCTTAATATTTAGAATTTTAATATGGAAGAGCTTTATTCCTCGTAGGTAACTTTAATTTGCTAAACGCATAGTAGTGAGATTGTTGCTTCTTTCCAAGTTTGTCTTTTTCCTTTTCTTACTCTGTCATAGTTAATTTCAATCGTTTTAAACTAACTTAATTAAATTATCAATAACTTTATTAGTTAAAAATTAATATCAGTATTATAATCAGTAAATATATAAAATTTACCACATACTCATTAGTTTTATGTCATCTATGCAGTTAAATTTGAGTATCGTATTCCTAATCATGCAGAAATTAACAATTATACTTAAATTAGAAAAATACACCTATAAGGATTTAAGACATTGGTGATCGTGATATGGATTTAAGTTGTATAATATTCATATTCTTTTTATAATATCAGTAAAAAGTGACCCGTGATACTTATTAAAATATATAATAAAGTATTCTCTTTAAATTTTATTTAATCAAACTTACTATAAATTGATCTATATATCAAGGAAATTATTAAGATAGAAAAATCAATATATTTGTTTATTTCACTTTGAACATCTCTTTCAACCCTTCATTTTTTGTTCTTCTTTAAATAAGTTTGCGTTTTATTAATTAGGTGACAATAGTTATCTTTGTGAAGCCACGATAGAGAGTTATTTTATTTTACTAAAAAGATAATTTTAAATTGTGATGATAAATAAGTTTCTCGGATAGTAAATATTTGTTTTAGAATAATAATTTTTTTGTTGGAATGTTAGATTCTCAAACAAGCTTCTTCTAAGCTAATACCTCAAACATATTCAAATTATTCTATCTTAATTATTCAAGGATTGTGTATTTTTGTTGAAATTGAAAAAAAAAAAAAACATAATAGCCTGTGAAATTAGTTTCTTTTGGTGCAACCTTGAACTTTTGACTTGTATGGATGAGAGTGACTTTTGTAGAGAACCAAGTTTTATTGTAGGGTCTCTACTTTTTGGTATATTTCTTGTATACAGAAATTTCCCCAATATCAATAAAATTATTTTGCCTTATAAAAAAACCATTATCTAGCAACGAGATTCGTTAGCCTGGTGCACCTTGTACAGTAATGATATAATGTTGCACCTTCGCTATTAGGAAGAAAAGAACTAGCAACAAGTGCGATAGGCTTCGCTAGATGGTTATGCTGACAACCATATTGACGGTTTGATATCTATTCTAGCTTTAGAAACTCCAATGTAGCTTGAGATGTAAAACTATTTAAATTAAATTGCAAAGTATTACTTTTGTTGCTCAATTATTATGTGATGTTGACTTGTACCCCCATGTTACTTTGATATGAATTGAGCATGTTTTCACATCATATATGTATGTATATGCTTATCCATGATAAAACCGTTATAGTTGAGTTATCCACTCACTTGTCAGTGTGACTAACTCCCTCTTCTCATCATCTTTATTCACTAGTAGACATGGTTAATACTACTTCAACCGTGTGACAGCTAGTAGATAGTTGATCAAAGCAAGCCTAACTTGTTACGTGTGGGCAGTATCTTCTTTTATTTTGTTAGACTCTAGAGTTATGCTACACTAATCAGTGTTGGAGATTATAGAATTGATTTTGTAAGTCTTGTGTCAGTTGATTATTGAAAAATAGTTGTTAGTACCTTTGGTTTGTAGCTAGTGATATTGGTGCACATTATTTGTGTTGTTATGATTGGCTGATAACATGATTATCGGAATGCTCTAAGCACAGAGGAGACTTTCAGAGTTTTCCCGAAAATGGGCAGATGGCTAGGTGAGCCATGCTTGACTTAGCGCCGGTTGGGGTCATGACATAAAGTCTATCTGATATCCTCCGTGGCAGTAGTGAATTTTCAGAGGGTCATATTGTTAGCTCATAACAGTTCACCCTGAAGTGAAAAAGTTCAAGTCCTTCGCGGATGATACACTTTCAGAAAAAATTTCCTAATAATACTTTAAGAAATTTATTAGATACTAAAAAGAGAGCTCAAAGCATGCTAATTACCAATTTCTGCATGTTCCTGTGTCTTCTTTGTTTTAAACGTCTCCGAAGCTTCAGATCAATTTTTAGATCATCTTCCTCTTTAACCTGGAAGAGAGAGAAGTAAAAAAATTGTCATAAGTTGAATCGACAGCCCAGTGATAACACCAGAAGTTACCTCTCATCAGCGGAGAATTTGATGAAGAAACAAATGGTCATTTAAAGGGTGCTTAAAAGAAAAAGAAATAGAGTGGTAAAAAGGAAGGGAAAAAAAGGTGCAATGAACACTTCATCCGGCTCCATATCTCCAGGAAATGAAGTATTAATGTCAAAGAAAAGAACTAGAATATACCATTCACAGACCTTCTTATACTTCCTCTTTTGCTCTTCAGAAAGATTTAGCTCTCTTTCATTTGCAATGGCATCTGCAACAAATGGATCAACAGAACTGTCTTCAATATCATCAATCTCCTCAACCTGAGATTGAATCACATATAAAACCAAAGCACCTTTTAATTAGTTGGCCAGGTGAATTAAACAAAGACCCTCTGAAGTAAACAAAATGACATAAAACTCAAAACTATGATTATGCGGCAAAAGTTTTCTGGCATTTCGAATACCATGTAAGTTTACAGATATACTTGTCGTGAAGCTGGTATAAATCAGGAACTAATTTCATAAACTTCCCACTTGACAATTATGAAAAGCAAAAGCAAAGTAGCATCAAGGCTATCCCAAAATAAATAGATCAAAGAAAAAATAATACAACATACTCAGCGTGGTCTTACAAATGGGGTCTAGGAGGGTGGCGGGTAAGCAAACCTTACCCACCCCTACCTTGTGTGAGGTAGAGAGTTGTTTCCGATAGACATCAAATTAAAAATAGAAATTTTATAAAATTGCAAGATTAAATTGATATCATTTGCTTCGTTATCAATGATCTTTCATTATTTTTTGATACTCTTATTTTAATCATGTTTACAGTCTATTACTCTTTTTTGCACAATAATATCTTTCTAGAACTCCCCAATTAGTAAAAATATATTAAAAGAAAACAACAATATCTTTCTAGGGGAAGTGTACACTTTAAATTAAGGAACATGTGGCTAGAGCATGAAATTATTGGGAATCACTGGAGTTGATGGAAGTCTTATAGCATAATGCAGGCAAGGTCTAATTTTAGCAAGAAATAGACATGTTGAAGATTTGAGGAATGGAATCTAGAAGTCTAGGGGAGATTGGACGTAGTGTTTTAAAAGGCATTTTATGGGCGAGCCCTAAGGCGAGGCGCACTAAAAATGCAATGCGGCATACACGTGGGGCGCAAATCTTGTGGGTGCGCAAGTCCCAATCTTCTGGGCATTTTCTTAGACGTAAGTCCTAACTTTCTGGGCATTCATTGGGGTTACACCCCAGAGAATTTACTCAGAATAGAGCCACAATTGCTTAATAAAATTCCTTTTATTAATACTTAAACTCAAAGTTAACTCAAAAACTCAAAAAAACTCAAAAGGCAAAGGCTTTTTCTAATTCCCATCTCAAAAAAAGAAATTCCATCTCAGAAAAAGGCTTTTTCTAATTGTTTACCCTAATTTCAAATCATTTCTCTTTGTCATTTACTGAGTAGCAAATACTCTTCGATACTTTGTCTTCAAAGCACAAACTAAGAAGCAAGAGCTTTGTCCTCCAACGCTTGATCTACTTCCATGCTTGCAGCATCCTTATTTATGCCTCATTTTCCTCAAGTTTCTTTTTTAATTTTTTTGGCTCTCTTTAGTTTATTCTATTCAAAGTTAGTTTTTGATTTTAGAATTACTTTTGGTATCACTCTAGTTTAGATATTGTTTTGGAAAATCTATTCCTGAAAATGTTCTGTTTGTATTATAATGAGTATACGTTATTTGTTTCTAGATTTAGGTTTTCCAACAATAACTTAATATTTTTAGTTTTAATTTTTTGACCTATTAGGAATTAGAGTATCATTTTTACAACTCTAAGTATGTTCGATCATAGTCATGTTATTAGTGTAAAACATATTTACCCCTTTCCATTTTCCAAGTAGAAAAAAAATTATAATGTTTACGCACATGTTCGCATGTTTATACAAATATATATATTATTAGTACTTCTACAATTTTCTACAATATTAATGCAAATAGCCTCGGAGTTTTTGCCTCGCTCTATGATAGATAAAATGCATCGGCTTTTGAAACATTGATCGGAAGTTAGAAAGAATCAGATTTTAAAAGATTTGGAAGAAATGGAACAGATGGAGGAACCAAAAGATGGTGATGTTGCTGGTGTTGCTGCTGTAAATTCTGGGAGAACATTATTAACTAGGGAGTTGAAAGAGATTGCTAGAGCTGAGGAGTTATCATGGAAGCGAAAATCAACATTTTTGCGGATTAAACAAGGGATAAAATGCAGATTTTTTCATAGATTACCAAATGCGCAAAAGGTACAATTGTATTGACAGTCTTGAAGTGCAAGGGAGTGTCCCCGAAGATAAAAAGGTGATTAAAGAACACATCCTAGATTTGTACCAAGGTTTATTTTCTTAAAAGGTAAATGGAGGCCATCCTGATATGATCCCAAGCTGCCTATTGTACTTGATGAAGAAAAAATGTGACTCCAGAGGCCTTTCCGGAAGAAGTGGTAGAGGTGCTAAAAATGGTGGATTGCGACAAGGCACCAAGCCGAATGGATTCAATATGACTTTTTCCAAAAGATGTTGGCACATAGTAAAGGAAGATATAATGAAGAATTTTTACGTGTTCTACCGAAAAGGTAACCTCAAAAGAAGCTTAGATGCCACTTTTATAGCTCTTATTCCTAAAAAGATAGGTGTTATAAACATTAAAGATTCCAGGCCTATAAACTTGCTTAGAAGTGTATATATGATCATATCAAAGGGTCTCACCGAGAGGCTGAAGAAGGTAATGAATAAGCTCGTGTCTGGAAGCCAAAACGCTTTCTTGAAAGGAAGATAGAAAGTGAATGCTTATTGGACAATGAATGCGTTGATCAAAGCTTATGATCACGTGAGTAGGTCTTGTCTCTTGAAGATTCTAAAGTGGATGAATTTGGTGATAAGTGGACTCAATAGATTAAAATGTGCATCTCTAGAACAAGATTTACAATCTTGGTTAATGGAAGTCCAGAAGGATATTTTAAGTCACAAAGGGGATTAAGGCAAGGTGATACTCTTTCTCCTTATTGTGATGGAAATTTTGGACACTGTGTTGAAGAATGCTACTGAAAAGGGATGGATTAAAGGTTTTACTATTGAAGGTTCAGATGGAAGACAGGTGGAAATATCTCAATTATTGTATGCCGATGACACCATGTTGTTATGTGAAGCAGACAAGGAGCAAATACTGCATTTGAGAGTTGGTACTGGCCTGAAAGTAAATCTGTCCAAAAGTTTCATCTTCTCTATTAATGCTGAAATTCACATTGGAGTTTTGGCAGAGGTAACAATTGAGAAGTTCCCTACCACCTATCAAGGGCTACCATTGCGTGCAAGACAATCACAGAAGTGTATGGCAAGGAGTTATTGAGAAATGTAAGACGAAGTTAGCCCCCGGAAGCAACAATACCTGTCTCTTGGTAGGAGGTTGGCTTTGACCAATAGTGTGATAGATGCTATCTCCGCTTATCTGCCGTCTTTATTTCCCATTCCAGCAGAAGTGGCGAAGCAAATTGCAAAATGAGAAGGGAATTTTTATAGGACGGCTATTCAGCAAAAAAGAGTCATTTGGTGAAGTGAAGTCCAGTGTGCAACAGTAAAGAGGTAGGTGGGTTAGGGGTGAAGAACCTCAAACTACCCAATAAAAGTTTGCTTTGTAAATGGTTGTGGAGGTTCAGTACGGAAATGAAGCATATGGCAGAACATTGATATTAAGTATGGAAGAGATCAATCAACAACGTTTTTTTCCATACCCGTACTTCTTTTTTTAATTGTTTTCTTGCTTTTGCCTTCCTTTGTTGTTCTTTCTTTTACATATTTATGTTATTAATCACTTCCATATTAACAAACTATCCACCAGCCCTTGAAGGAAATTGTTCTTATGGGTGTAAATTGCCAAGTCAGATTGAATGATTGTCAAGCTTGCATTGAACCATTTCA
Organism: Nicotiana obtusifolia; assembly: GCA_002018475.1. Lineage (NCBI taxonomy): Eukaryota > Viridiplantae > Streptophyta > Magnoliopsida > Solanales > Solanaceae > Nicotiana > Nicotiana obtusifolia. The sequence goes on along the minus strand of MCJB01032058.1, from coordinate 16,142 downwards.
AGCTCGAGCTGCTAGAGCATGGATACAACCGATCTCGAACCTCAAAATATGCAGCTTGAAGTTGAGAGGCTATAGGCCTATTTGAGCTTCAATTTTTTGTTCAATTACAACCTTTCTTCTATAACACAATCAACAACTCCCCAATCACTATCTCAATACATAAAAATAAAAGAATTTCCATAAATAGAAAACCAAAAAGTACTTGAGTAGATATAGTACACCCAACACGATGCTAACGGTAGGCATCATCTCATTCATCTTAAAAATCTAGCACCTCTTACAATAATAGCGACCTTGTTTCTACTCAAATTCTCGACTCCTAGTCTCATTCATTACTTCACTGCACCTCTTTTTAAATAAAGGTGGACTCCTAGGATAAGGCAGAAAGAAAGAAATCACCTAACATGTTTTTATCAATACACCATCATTTGTTCCTCTCTTTGCACAACAAGACGACACCATGAGCTACCTTCTCATGCCTCTCCTCACTAAATGCCCCCTTTGATGATGCAAAGACCCTCCCAGCATCTCGCTTTCTTCTCCCTCTATATTCAATATCTCTAAGAAGGTAGCTCCTTTGAATTAAAGAAGTGTAGCCATACATTCTAAGATTTTTATTCTTATTAAGAGTAGCTGACTAGAGGATAATTAGTTTTGGTCTTTGTTCTACCATGGTTGATTGAAAAAATTGTTGGACCTTGGGTGGTTTTCTTGATGAAGTAAGGTGTTATATTAATGGCATCAAGATGATGCAGAAATTATAAAAAAATTTGGACTAGCTCCTGAGTACAAAAACAACAATTGAAGCAGGGAGCTAAATCCAAAGATCAAACAACTTGATTGTTAAACTAAAGTAAGAGAACTAATGAAATCTACAAGGGAAATTGCATCATTTACAGGGGCTAAATTACTCCAACTGAAAAGATTCATCAACCACTTGGATAGTGAACAGCTAGGAGTTGAAATGCCATCAAAGCATCTGCCGTTTCCTTTCTGTCCAATTACACCAGAAAATGCATACTGGAATCATCTGCCAGATCTTCTTGATGGTTCTATCAACTTTCCAGAGGCTCCAACTTTCCACTGCTTCCTTTATAGTCTGAGGAGTTACCCAACTAATGCCAAAAACGGATAAGAACATGTAGCACATATCAGCAGCCACTGAACAATGCAAAAACAAGTGGTTGACTGATTCTGATTGTTAACACATATAGCATCTGTTTACTAGGTGAAAGTTCCTTCTGCACAGGTTGTCTTGTGTCAAAATTGCTTCTCTGAGGGCTGTCCAGGAGAAGCACATGACTTTTGTGGGGATCTTAGTCTTCCAGATCAGCTTCCATGGTCAATGCTCAATTATTCCATGTTGCACACACAAATTGATGTACCCTTCCTTGACTGAGTATGACCCTTTACTAGAGCTGCCCCTTCTTAGTTTGTCAGTGACTTGTGGGTTCATTGTGGTGCTTTCCAGAATTTTGTAAAGATCAAAGAGTTTTCCTAGTTCCCAGTCTTGCAAGTTTCTCCTGAAGTGAATATCACGTGTTCCCTGTCCTATTTTGTGCTATTGTGGAGTTAGGATCAACTACTATCCGCTAGATGCTGGGACGAGTGTCTTTCAGGATATGATTGTTAAGCCGTTTGTCCTTCCAAAAACTAACAAAGTTCCCATTCCCAACTTTGAAGGAGAAATCCTGAAAGAAGTCATCCTTCAGTTTGTTTATGTGCTTCCAAGGACCAACTCCATGTGCAGCTCTGTTTTGCTTGGTTCTCCAGTGGTCTTGCTTCCCATATTTGGCATTCACTACCTCCTTCCATAAGCTTGTAGTTTCTTGTCCATATCTCCACCACCACTTCATTAGTAAGCTGTTGTTGTCCTTGGTCAAATCTCTGGTTCCTGATTCCCAGACACCCTTGCTTCTTTGGTTGTATTACCTTAGACCACTTCACTAGATGAAATTTATGAGCATCACTGTTGCCTTCCTAGTGGAAAGATCTTCTTACTTTGTCCCGATGCTTCCGAACCTTACTAGGCATAGGGAAGAGGGACATAATGTAAGTTGGACTGCTGTCTAAGACACTATTGATTAGAGTTAGCCTTCCAACCATGGAGAGGTATTGCATTTGCCATGTAGCCAGTCTTTTTTCCACTTTCTCAATTACTCCACTCCAAGCTACTGTTGATTTGTATTTGGCACCAAAAGGAAGGCCTAGATAAGTTGTTGCAAAGGAGCCTATGCCACAACCCATTATGACAGCCAGTTTATCCAAGTTGGGCACAACATTCACCGGAAAGATCACACTTTTCAACATGTTAATGTGTAACCCTGAGATGGCTTCAAATAAAAGCAATCTAAGGTTAAGATACTGCAACTGCAATTTCTTAGCCCCACAGAAGATTAAGGTATCATCAGCATAGAGTAGGTGTGAAACTCTTACTGCATTTTCTATATTTCTGCCCATCCTGAACCCTTCAATCCACTGCATCTGTTTTACCTTGTCCAACATTTTGCTCAAACCTTCCATACCTAGTATAAAAAGGAAGGGAGAGAGGGGGTCTCCTTGCCTAATCCCTTTTTGTGGAGAGAAAAAGCCAGCTGGAGATCTGTTCACTAAGATGGAATAATTTTCCGTGAGACTGAATTTAATCCACCTGATCCATCTGTCACCAAACCCTATTTCCTTCAGCATTGCCAATAGATAGGCCCAATTGGCTTGGTCAAAAGCTTTCTCTATATCAAGCTTGCATAGAATTCCACGAACACCAATTTTTAGCCTTTCATCTAATAACTCATTGGCTACAAGAGCTGCACCTGCAATCTGCCTGTTCTTCGGGAAGGCATCTTGTTCACTTAAGACTAGCTTCGCAACAACTGTTTTGATCCTCTCCGCTAGGAGCTTGGATATTATTTTGTAGATACTATCAATGAGACTTATAGGTCGAAAGTCTTTAAGTTCTATTGCTCCTTTCTTTTTGGGGACTAGGCCAATAAAGGAGGTATTACTGGACCTGACCATATAACAATGTTGATGGAAGTGATTGAGTGCTTCCCTGACTTCGTGAAGTTCCATGTGCTTTGATAGGAAGCCATTGTGTAGCCATCTAGACATGGACTTCTATCTGGGGCACATGAGTTGATTGCAGAGAAAACCTCTTCTTCCTCAAATGCTCTCTCAAGCCATTCTTTCTCTTGTGTAGTAATGCTGGCCAAATTTTCGAATCTGGCTTTAGGTCTCCATTGTTCTCTTTCAGTGTAAAGCCCTTGATAGAATCTTGGAATTTCTGCTTGGATCTCCTCCTTGTTTTCACTGATTCTCTTCCCCTATCAGTAGCTTATCTATACAGTTGTTTCTTCTATTTGAGTTTGCCATCATCCGGAAATATTTGGTGTTTTTGTCTCCTTCTTTGAGCCACAAACACCTGGAATTTTGCCTCCAGGATATCTCTTCAGCCTTTGCCATCTTTTGTAGATCAAATTTCAGCGGTAGAGATTTCTCTTTTTCAGCCCAAGTCATAGGCCTATTTTCAGCTACTTGCTCCAGTAATGCTAGGTCTTCAAGTAACTTATTTTGTTGAGCTGCTAGTTTACCAAAGATCTCCCTATTCCACTCTGTGATGTCCTTCTGCATTAGGATGAAATCTGGACTGCCTCCAATTGAGTACTTTGCCACCAACTTTGAATTTTATCCGTAAAACCTTCTACTTGAAGCCACATGTTTTCAAACTTTAAAATAGGAGGGGTTTGCTTCCCAATCCCCACACTCCAGAAGTAAAGGTCTGCAGTCAGAGACTACTCTTGACAGAGCTAGTTGTTTAATTGCACTAAATTCTCATCCCATTCATGGGAAATAGGAACCTGTATATTCTGAATGCTTGATAAATTCTGGCCCTCTGAACCATGTATAGTGAGCCCCCAGGAGAGGCAAATCTATGATATCCAAGTCCTATATTGTGGTTGTGAACGATCTCATAGCCCTTGACCTCCTAACACAATTGTATCTTTCACTCTCATATCTGCACACATTGAAATCACCCCCTATCACCCAATGCTCATCCCATATGCCCCTGATGGCTGCCAACTCAGGCCAGAAAACCTCCCTCTCTGGGTTCGTATGAGGCCCGTATAACCCTATAAAACACCACCTAAAATCCTCTTGTGTAGTTTCCAACATACAAGAGATAGTGTATAGCCCCTGATGAACCCCTCTGTTTGCCCAGTATCTTTTATCCCATAGCACTAGAATACCTCCACTCCTCCCATTTGATTTCAGCTCTGCCAATTCAACCCATCTGTTCCGTCATATTTGTCTTATCCAGACCGGTGACCATTCTTCCACTTTTGTTTCTTGTAGACACACTACACCCGCTCTCCATTTTTGAACTAAAGATTTGATTGTAGTCCTCTTATCTGCCTCATTAAGGCCCTGCACATTCCAACTAAGGATTTTGATCTTCATCCGGGAACGCTTTTAAGTCCTGTCCCTGTCCCGTGACTTCTTACCATCTGAATTCATCCCCCACTTCAATCTTTCGAGTTCTAAAGTTTGTTTTTTCTTCCCCTTTTTTTGCAAGTTCTTGTTTTTTGAATTTGTTCTTTGTCTCTTCTGTTCCATTCGTAGAACCATGCCAAGGATCTCATATTACCCAACAGCATTAATCCCAAAAGCCTTGCATGCCTTTAACAACACAGATTTTGCCCATCTTGATGTCTCAATAACAGCAGGACTATTGATATCATTAGATGGAACCAATGAAGAAGACCATGTTCCAGACCAAGGAAGAAGAAGAGTATCACAGGAGGAGAACTCAACATCAAAGCTACTTATTGTTTCGAAGTCTTTAATCCGGGGCGGTCTTGGAATGATCATGGTCATCGGCTCTGCTTCATCATCTGCTTTCGATGAAATATCATATGCAATTCCCGTAGACTGTTCCTCTGTTCTAGAGCCTTCTGTATTTGCAATCTCAACAGAAAGAGGATCGAAGTAATTTTCAAGTCTAATAGGGCTACTTTTATATGTGCATGTGTCGAGAATTGGCCCAATGGCCAACCATTCCTGTTTTGTGGCTTTCCCCCTTTTATTCAGCTTGAGCTTGGGCCCCTTAGAATAATACAAACGGTCCAATTTAAGGCCCAAATTATTAGCAGCCTCTTTGCCTCGTCTTCTGGTAGGGTTAGGGTTAGGCTTCTGATGACGTGGCGGAATCACTTTTTAGGGGCTACTTTAATCAAATTTGAATTAAAGTTATTGCGACCCCTGGGTTCTTTGACTTGGACCGTTGGATAATACATAGACTCCTTCGCTTGACTCGAGGACGCCATGTCTGCAACTTTCTCCTTTCTTCCCTTGACAGTAGCGACGTCGACGACAAAGGTGATTAGCTTGGCTACCTGATCCTCCAAGATTGAGATTTTATATCTCAAATCGCCAAGTACCGGGTTCTCTTGGAGGGTCCAAAGCTCCACTTTCTTATACAAATTCTAGCCCAAAAAAGATGAGATCTATTCTTTGTGTCTTCATCTATGCCAACAAAATCACCATATAGATCTCAGATGTATTGAAAGGAGCTCATTGTCCAACCATGCAATGAAATTCCAAAAACTTTCACCCATCTTTGGTTGACCTCTTTACTAACCGGAGAGGTTCCAGTTACTTACTGGCGACCACCAGTCGAGGGAAAGATCATTGCCCAGCCATGTTGGACCTTGGTTACACTGATGGTATTATATTTTTGAATCCTAAACATGAGATGCTCAAATATAGCACCATGTCAAGCTCAAGCCTTAAATATTTGGCTCACTCAAGCTCGGGCAGCTAAATTTTCTTGGCTTTTCTTTTTTTCCGACTCGGCTCAGCTTGTTTACACCTCCAGATGGGAAATCCTGGTCAGATTTACTAAACCAATGAGTTTTGTAACATTTTGCAGTTCTCAAACTAACTGCCCACAACTATTCAGCAATACACATTTATTTTCCTTCCATTGCCGCTTCTTTTGGCTGCACACCATCAATGATTCCGATCTATTTATAGATCCTCGCTCAATGACCTCTATGCTCAGGAGACCAAAATTTTCTTACATTGCTCATTGGCACTAGGAATTGTGGTCAACATTCCTTTGGCCATGTGGTGTAATAGTTTGTAAGCTATTGGGTAGAAGAGGGTAAGGAAGAACAAAAGTCGTGTTTCACAGGCAACTCCAGTGAGCTAGAGCAGTATTAAAATAAAGAATGACCAGAAGAGGGTAAGGAAGATTAAAGGTCAAGTTTCAAACGCCACTTTAGTAAGATATAAAGGTTGCAATTGCACCATGCAAGGAAAATTAAATAAAAGAATGTTATTCATGTATTAAAATGCGAAAACGTGCAAGAAGGACGTGCCTCAACAAATTATAACAAAATCAAATCAAATTGATTCACCTCGTCCACTCCAGGAAATTTTAGTCCCAGTTCAGCAGCTTGTTGTGGTGTACTAGCAAGGTAAACAGAGGCCCAATCTTTGCTGCCAAATGAAATGGTACCCATAGATGATGACGAGTTATCAGAACATAATTTGCTGAAAGAGCCCCAATCTACATCAGTGCTCCCTCCCTGAGCCTCACTGCCATCATTTCCAGCAAGTTTTTTTGCCAAGAAACCACTGGCACCCTCCTCCAAAACTTTTCCATGTCGCCTGCCCAAAAAAGACAGTGGCCAAAGTCAGAACACACAACTTGTTTACCATTGAGTTAGTAACTATACTAAGATAGGTGGAGTCACTTGCCTTCTTACAGGCCTGTGGATCTGAAGATACTTCTCAGCGTCAGCAATTGCTCCGGTGATGTCATTTGTCAATTCAGAACCAACCCACTGAGTCCTGTTTTTCCATGCTTCAGTGCAGCAACCATTAGGAGCCTGACTCTCTATCCACTTATAGAGACTAGGGAGTTCAATACCAGCACCATCCAGTTGCTCCTAATAATATCAGCATGTGAACAAAACTAAGCAGAAACCTGAATGAAGAGCTACAAACATCACGAATACTAAGAAGTAGGGAACTTAGAACCAAGATTTGGATTCAGCAGAAGCGACACTAGGTGAACTCTTCCTATTTGCCTAAGCATTATAGACAATGTTACTCGATACCTATGTTGGTGGGAGATAAAGGTACCCAGTGTATTAGTAAATGTTAGGCACTTTGGTCCAAATAGTGGCGCTATAACAATAATAACAACAATAACAACAACAAAATCAAACACTATCCTTTTATGCTCTTGTTTCCGTGTTCTATACCCATTGCCCAATACGTAACTGCTGTAAACTAAATGTCTTCAAGCATGCTATTATCAGAACTAGCAGGAAAAGATATCTGTCTGTGTTCATTCAGATATTCCAGTTTGAAAACAAAGCGGGTAAAGCTCCTTTTATGCTTGCAGTCATCCTTCAGAGTTGATTTAATTCATAACAAGAAAATCAACAAACCCATTTAACAGAAAAAGCAGTAAAGCAATTACCAATAAATGAGCACTCTCAGTCTCTAGTTCATCAAGAACATTTTCCCAGTCTTCTTTAAAGATTGCCATTTCATCAGCTACAGCTTTTTCCAACTGCAACGACCAAATTTAAAGGGGTTTATAGTTTTATATACATGGGGAAAAAAGGAAGACTGAAAATGTACCTCATCTCCTGAAAGAGATTGTGCCAACTCAGCCCTAACATCAGCCTCCACTTTAGCTATTGACTCTTCTTCTAAAGCCTCTTGAGCCTCTGCAGCCTATAACATTCATAACCCAAAAAGCTAAAAGACAAATGCAGCCCACAAAATTCAATCTTTAAGGGGAAAAAAAGAAAGCAGTAAAATGCCGAACCTTACTCTCAGTTTCTAAAAGCTCAGCAATGAGCTCCTCAATCTCCTTATCAGTTAATGGTTCCTACAATCCAAATCAAGGCAAACAAAATATCAGGTCGTCCAAACCAAAAAAATAAAAAAGAAATATGGAAAGGGGTGGGTAATGCTAAACCTCAGGAGGAGATTGTTGATTGCCATCATCAGAATCATCATCATCGTTAATAAAAGAATCATCGGAAGCAGAAGGAGAAGCCTTTTCTACTGCATCTTGTTGTTGTTCTTCCATTTCAATGGGTGTTTCCTCTTCATCTTCCATTTTCTCTCTCTCTCTCTTGCTAGGAGTATTAACTTTTTTTTATTTTCTTAATTGGATTTTAGGCAGAGGAGCCTTGAAAACAGGGTAAGAAGAGAAACGAGAAAACGGGGTTTTTGCCTTTTTGGTAAAGATGATTTGATGCAAACGACGTCGTTGCAGTCGAGATTTAGCGGAATCTTGGGGTTCGTTCTACTGTTCTACTTCTATACTCTACACGCGATATCAGAAGTTTTAAAATATTTAATTTAATTAACAATATTATATATCAAATCAAGCTTATATTCAGCCGTTATTTTATTAACTCTTTCATTACAATTAAAATAATACACAAGTTTCCCATCTTAAATTTGCATTTGATCAAACACTATGACTATACAGTTGGATATGAGCAAGGGGTGAACTTTCACTTAACCTATGTATTGTGACGATGTTTAATGTGGTCTTGTGTTTTGACTAAGCTCTTAAGAAAAGTTAAGGGGTCGTTTGGTACGAACACAAGTAATGCAGGGATTAGTAATGCAGGAATTAGTAATGCAGGGATTGTAGTGCTGGAATTATTTTTTATGAAGTGTTTGGTTCATTGTATTAAAAATTAATTATGCAATGTATAATCTAAAATTGTGTTTGGTTTAAAACTATACAAAATATTCTTTACAATTATACCCTTGAATATTTATGGGATTTTCTATTTCATTTAATTGAGTTAGCTAGTTGAGCAGCTAATAATAAAAAGCTCTATTCTCTCTCCTGCTACTGGCGACAGAAATGGCAAATTGAGCAGCCATGGCTGCCAACGCCTCTCCCCAGCTATTCGCTGTGGGAGAACAAAATAAACATACCCAAAGGTTCGTCTACCAAAGGCGCGTACAACCATCCAAACATCATCCCAAAACATACACGAAATTGCTCCAAATCAGCAAAATAAAAACGCGACAACTGTAGCAGTTCGTCACATCAGCGAGTCAACATGTTCACGGTTCGTTCCTGGTACAATTTCTGATCCTCAAACATCAGGCGCACATCCTAACAACAAACAAACAGAAGCTGAGTAACAAGAAGCAGCAAATTCTGCCGAGAATTGCGAAGAACAGAGCAGTTTCGCACATCGAGCTCAGGTAAACCAATTGGCTCAAAATCGATGCCAATCATTTCCTGCTGTTGAGAATACTGTTTCCCGACCATCAAAACAAATTCTCATTGAGGCAATCTCCACAACATTAACAAAAGGGGTCGCTGCAAAGTCGAGCGCGCTCGGTGTTCGACAAAATGTCAAAACCACCTCAGCAACCCAATTACATGATAATGTTGCTTTCCATGTAGTATTTTTTTGGGGGAGATTGCACTGCGCTTATTGGAAGTAGTGTTAAAGATTGTTCTTGAAAAGGGAAAAAGCAAAATTTTGATTCGTTACCAACTAGGTAAGTCTACAGTTCCTTTAGCTTTACTCAGTTGGGAATTGAAGAGGGAATTCTTTTTTGGTTTTCTGTTGTTTAATTATGCAATGACCGTGACTTCAAAATTGCTGACTCTTCAACTAACAAACAGCAATTCGACCTCTACTTCGTTTGTATTTTGCCATAGACTTTATTTTGGAGCTTGCCTTTCAGTTTAAGGAAGTTTACTTGTACCCATTTTAATTTAGTTACACTCATTCTCATATTCTTTTTTGGCAGGATTCTTTCACCCGATGCTTCAAGTCAAATCCACCAGAACCTTGGAACTGGAACATTTATTTGTTCCCTTTATGGTGCTTGGGCGTTGTTGTTAGATATGAGATTCTTTTCCCTATAAGGTTTAGTCTCTTTCATTTCTTTTATTTTTCCTCATTTGGGTCCCAATCAGCGGCGAAGCCAGGAAATTCAATAAGGCTATGCAAGGGTGTTCAAAGTCTATTTTTAATTAATAACAAGTAATATTTTACCTTATACGTAGTATAATTTTTCGGAGAAGGGTGGTCAATTGACCACCCTTGGGTCAACATAGCTTCGCCCCTGTTCCAGTCATAAACTAACTTTAATCACCTACCATTGCCGTGGTAAGTGCACTTCCTCTATATGTAGAAGATGGGAAGTTGTTCACCTCCCCATTGAAAGAAGCTCACTTTTGTCATCCTTTGCTTCTAATGCAATTGCAGAGTTATTGTCTTGACAATAGGTTGGATAATATTCCTGTCTTGCTATATCCCGGTGCATTTCCTGCTGAAAGGACACGATAAGTTTAGAAAAAAGATTGAGGTATCTCTGTTGCTATCTGGTTACTTAAATTTTCTCTTTTATCTGCACTAGTTAAGGACTATGGGTTGGCATTTGCTCAGACTCTACAAGGTAATGTTTGCCTTTATCCGTTGTCTTACTGTGGACAAAGATTATATCCATCGACATTGAGACAAACATCACTTCACCAGTAGTATGATAAATTGGCAATATGTTTGGATATTCTCTGCTATGAATAAAATGTTTAGACTTGCTTCTGCTGCACTTTGTTATTATCTTAAAGAGTGTATACATATTAAGGTTTCTAACATCCTTGGCTTGGTTAATTTTTTTCCAGAGATGTCTTATGGAGCTGATATGCAGTTTCTTTGTTGCATCTTGGACTGGGGTTGTCAAATACCATGGTCCACGGCCTAGCTTACAACCTAAGCAGGTGTCTGCCTCCACAATTTATATTTCATATGTGAACCATCTTCTCTGATACATCTCAAGTTGACTTATGCATTTTATTGACAGGTTTTTGTGGCGAATCACACGTCAATGATAGATTTTATTGTCCTAGAGCAGATGACTGCATTTGCAGTGATCATGCAGAAGCATCCTGGATGGGTTGGTAAGATTTTATTGTATTTGCATTGGTTGCTCTTTCATTTTGTCTCTCTGTCAAAAGTTGCTGAGCCTTGATACGAAGACATGTATATTAACAACCAGACCTAAATATACCATCACGCCACGGAGCATTTCTGAAAGTTAAGGCCTAATTACACCTTCAACAGTTTGACTTCAAGTTTTTGGATTAGAACCTATAATTCAGTTAATGATTCAGGACCAGGGTGTTGGATAGGAATTTTGCAGATATTGGTAATAAGCTAATTACCAAAAGTTCATAGTGAGTGCATTGATCTGAATTGGAGTTGATCTTGGTTTGCTAGTCAAAAATATATGGAAGACAAATATTGAATCTTAGCATAACTATAAGTTGGCTATGTAAAACCTCTAACTTCTTGCCATGCCAATTGGACCACTTTTTAGAAAAATGATTCTTCTTGCCATGCCAATTCACCTTGTCATAAATGATGGGGCGTCATTCGATTGTTTCAAAGTATTTGATTTGTGTGGCTCAACGTCATCTGCATTATTAGTTGCCACCTTTAAGGGTGTTAAAGTCACCTTTCTATCGGCACTTGAGAAGAGAAATGACATGCATATTTAGGGAACTTTAGGCTGCAAACCTGTCTTTGTATAACTTCAAGGCATTTATGAAATTGTATGTCTCCTCTTCTGTACATTAATTTCTCATTATTAGTAATACTTTTGCAGGACTACTGCAGAGTACCATTTTAGAAGGTGTTAGATGTATCTGGTTCAACCGCTCAGAAGCCAAGGATCGTGAAATTGTAACACGGAAGTACGTGATGTCAGAAGAATCATACTGGATATCTCATTTTCTACTATTTTTCTTTAAGATTTTATTTTTCAGGTTGAGGCAGCATGTTGAAGGGGCCGATAACAACCCTCTTCTTATATTCCCCGAGGGAACTTGCGTAAATAACCACTACACTGTCATGTTCAAAAAGGTTGGCCCCGATGAATTCACTCGCCATATATAGAATTATAAAGGGTTGAGCTCTCCTTGACCCAAATTATAGGTCTTTTTTGATTATTTCCTCTTCAACTGTTAGGAGTTCTTTCTTGTGAGTAAGTGGTTAAAGAGTGAAACTGAAAAGTAAATTTTGTGGTGTTTATGGTGTATTCATCTTCCCACATTGCTTATCTGGTGTATTTGGTGATATTCATCTCGTTATACTCTCTTCTCTCCTGTTTCCTGTTTGCTAGTTTGAAGTATGACTTTCTTCTATTATTTGCAGACAATCCTTCACAATGCACCTCTTGCAGCTCATGACATCTTGGGCTGTTGTTTGTGATGTTTGGTACCTGGAGCCTCAGAACATAAGACCTGGGTGCAAAGAAATTTCACGCCAATATTGGTAGATACTAACACTTCTTGCCAGGAAATACCTTCACAAGATACTCGTGTTGAGCGACAACTAGCTAACAATGAAGTTCAAAATGTCATTGGCAGTACAATGAAAAGCAGAGGAAATCAGTTGGCAGATCTAGTTCAAGAAAACTCTGCAGAATGTCCAGAAGACATACGAATTGACAATGATACTGATAATGATGCTGTCGATGAGGTCCAATCGGATACAAGGTTGGTCGAGACAAATTCAGACAGAATCGAATGGAGATAATCGAAACAACACACAGCTGATCCAGGAAATGCTTTTGTCGACTTATAAAGCTGAAATGATCGAAGCAACGACAATGATGATCCAAAATCGATTTGCACGGTGAAATGCAAGCCATACAACAATATCAGATTTGTCCTTGATAACATCTAACAGTAATGAACCAACGATGCAATGTGAATGAAGATGGAGATTCACGCTTGCCAATCCTTTGGAATGCAAAACTTGGCGCCTGGTGAGAGCAATTGAGGTGCTACATCTATGTTTTTGCAATTGGCGACGAATATTTATGACTTCACGGATGGAAAGTTGGTTCCGCTATGATTTGTAATAAATAGTTTTGCTATAGTAGTAGAACTAGAAGTAGTTGTGCTCTTTTATTTCTCTGAACAATTTGTAAATACAGTTTTATTTTACAAAAAAAAAAAAGCAAAAAAAAAATACCATTTGCAAGTGTAGTAAAAAAGAGGATCATAATGAACACCAAAATATAGACTAACAGAACCATCTCCATCTGTGGAAAAAACATCTACCTCAATCCATAAGCTAACTTACGGTCAATCCATACAACTGAGCATATATCAAATTTCACATCATTAAAAACAATAAAATACCAAATTTCACTCGAATAGTAAAAGATCTTAATAAGTACATTAGCAAAAGATATATTTACAAGCCAAACAATTACATTTACATACATCATTTGAGTTTATCACAAATGACACTACATTCAAGTTTTTCCATAGATACTAGTTACACAATAACTATTATCCTCTGGTCCGTCTTACACCAGTCATATTCAAGATAGGACATAATCTGAGGTATCAAAAAATCACGTACAGTCAAACCATTGAAGGTGTTCAGTTAAGCAAAAATAATTAAAATAGAGCCACCACCTGTATACACAAGTCTACCATACTTTAAAGTTCATCATTGACGATCATAAACATCATAGTCTGACGCTCAAGTTCACCC
>MCJB01032047.1:84939-96305 GCA_002018475.1 Nicotiana obtusifolia | reverse complement strand
AGGGGGGAGGGTGGGGGACTGCTGGAAATTGGTTTGGGGGAAGGCACTGGTTTTGGTCGGGGAATGGAGACCCCCTTTTTTAAGTAGGTATAGCGCATGTATTCACTACGCTATACAATAGCACATACCATACGTGCGCTATATCTCCCGCTCTTTTTGAGTTCAAATATAGCGTGGTTATTCACCGCGCTATACCTTAACGAACATACGTGATGTTAAGGTACATAATCGCGCATATATAAAATGGTACCCAATTTTTCTTTTTTACCTATTTACGTCACTTGAGTCCAAAAAAACCACACTTTGACTCCGAATTATGATATAAGGGGTTATATGGAGCCCACATCCACCACAAATTTAAATCCTTCTAAACATTACTTTTAGTTACAGGACTACAAATTAATTAACATGGGGAAGCTAAGGGACTCACCATAATTGTAATTTAGCAAGAAAAGGCGGCGATCTTTTGCAGTTGTTGATAATGTTCAAGTAATAAAGCAACGTGTACAGCTCTTTCAAGAAGCCTAATCCTATAGAATGTCGAAAATGCCCTCAAACTAAGCAGGCATACATAGGCAGGTCAAGAAGCTCAACCGTAGCTTCTTATAGAAGAGAACATATAAATTCCTTTTAATGGATATAGTACACTGCTACGGTTGGTATCTGGCCAGCTTGTGCATATTTTTTTTGTTATTTCACTGAGTGTTTGTAATTTCTTACCAATAGAAGTGTTGAATATCTCTACTTACAAATGTAAGTCGAAGAAACAAAATATTTAATATTTATTTTTATCGGTATTCAAAACCATCTTCCCCCGATTTTCATCTATTTCAATGCAAACAGTAATGGTAATTGACCCTAAAAAATTAAACATAAAAGGCATCTTTTAGTAAAACAAATACTTTTCGTAGATTTAATTATAGCATTGGACTCGAAGGAAAATGATATAATATATATCCCCCGAGAAAAGGCAACCCATCTCTCCCCCATACGTAACAATTTTACGGGGCACTTTATCTGTTTGCCCCATTTAATTTATACCCGCTTAAAATAAAAAAATATAACTAATACCAAAAGTATAGAGAACTTCTGACATTTTCCTTCTCCTCCTCCTTCTTTTTTTTCTTATTCATTGTGAAAATAACGATGACAAAATATTACATGGTATTTGTAAGTAGGTTTTAAGATGGTTTATGGTATTTTACAGTAATGAGCTGATGTAGTGCTCCTCTCTTTGCTACTGCTTAGGATTTCTTCTTCTTCTTCTTCTTCTTCTTCTTCTTCTTCTTCTTAGTAGATTAGGTGTTGAATTGTGTGTTGGATTGTTAAAATTCGAAAAATAAGTTTCTATTTCTAGGCATTTTGCACTTCAGACCTACTTGGCCTTAGGTGCATGAAAACATTGGTTCCACTTCATACTTATTTGGTCTTAAGTGCTATTTTTCACTTCAGACTTATTTGGCCTTAAGTGCATGAAAGACACTTGTTGCAATTCAGACCATTTGACCGTAAGTGCGTCTTAGTGCAATTTTTGTACTTTAGACTTAATTGACCTTAAGTGCATTACACTTCAGACTAAATATTTTTTTCTTCAACTCCAGACCCGATAAGTCTAAAGCTGATCCTAAAATGGGTAAACTTACAATATTTTGTGTAAAGTGGATATAACTTCAACATTGACCCCAAAATTAAATATAGATACAAATGCCCCACCTATATGACGTGAAATTTTAAAAGTATGGTATTTGGAAGCCATAACATATTATGATCATAAAATCAAAAATAAATAAAATTTTAAAATTAAGTTAATTTTAAATATAAAAAAGTTATTATTTTCTTAACCGGCTAAAAGAATACTCACACTTTAAATTGAAGGAATACTACAGCAAACATTGCGCACTCCAAACAGTTGTTGGGTTTAACTGGACTTCAGAAAATTAGGGGGCCCAAACGAAAGGTGGGGCTGAGCTGAAGTTAGGAGTGAAGCCCGTAGAAGATTCCTATTGACAGTGTCCTAAATTTTCTCCAAGGAAGCTTGACTAGTAGATTTCCGCGAAACACGCTTGATTCCAAAGCTTGTAGAGAGCCCTAGAATCTTCTATTAGGGGTCAATGCTTTTATACATATTATTATTACGACCAAAGATCAGGAGAATGATTACAGTTTGAAGCCATCAGCATTCTCGTTTTTCCAAATTGGTAAGTGTTATAATTCTTTTGTATTAGTCAATCAAATTCACCTCATTCTTGAACTATTTTGCGTCAGTTCTATGAATTTTATGTAAATCTTAATTTCAGTTTGCATCTTATGTGATCTGATCGGAATTTAAGGCAATCGCAAGCTATAGATCTTTCCTTTGTCTGTAATATATTTCACAATTTATTAGGTTGAATTATGATTATAGATAATTCAGCTTTACATCATTGTTCAAGGGGCACGATTATAATTTAGGTTTTCTTGTCGTGCGCCTAATTTTCCTTCCAAAGAGATATTCTTAATTCAATTTCAAGGTTATAACAAATAGTTGGATAATCGATTTAGGAAAATTGCCCTTTTACAAGTCATCTCAAAATGAGATAAATTTTCAATGCCTTAAAAGAATGAAATAGAAGTGAAATTCTTCCTCTCTCGCTTACTTGATCGACGATTTTACCTTTCATCTTTGTGCTTTTTCGTTTTCAAGTGTATGGATCAATTTAGATTCTTTCTTATTCTCTTGATTATTTTGTGTCTCTTTTTTTCTTCAGCAAATTGCCAGGTTACAGAATATTTGAATTGGAGTTAGTGATTTTTATAGTTGTAATGTTTCATTTTAATTGTATCAAATGCTCGATCAAGAAAAAGTAAATTTTTCATTTTTTGTTAAGTGTTTGTAAACTGGCTGCTAGTTCTACTATGGCGAATATCATGTTTAAGGTTTCAGCTTTTTTATGCTTATCTGCCATTCATTCTGTTTATCTAGACCTTGCTAATCGCATTTGTTAGGATCGGGAAACCGGGTAGTGCGGAATTTAGCCAAACAACGTTATAGTGACAATAACAAAGACGATGCAAGTTGATAATAACGACAATTAAAGAAGATAAAGAAGATACAAATTTAACGTGGTTTGGTCAAGGTGACCTAAGTCCACAAGCGGAGAGGAGCAAATTTACTATACCAACAAGAGTACAAAATAGAGTACAAAATTAGAATAAATACTCTAATTAATCCCAAATACCCCAAGAGAATAACCTCACAAGATCACTCCAAAGAAAGGGTTCACACAAGTGTTTCCCAACACTCACTCTCTTATAAAATATTCTATAATGAAATAAAGGAGGAGAAAAAAAGACAAGAGTAAAAAGCTCTTGAATTGATGTGTTCTCAAATGAGGAGAAGCTCCTCTATTTATAGCAAGAAATCCTTGACCTAATAGTGGATATTATGTCATGACAAATGTCATAAAAACTTAGTCCAAAAATTGTGTCATATCATGGCAAATGTCATGAAAATTTGGTCCACAAATTTTGTTATAGTGGATATTATGTCATGGCAAATGTCATGAAGACTTGACCCCCTCTTGAAAGTAAGCCAAATTAATGGTCATATTAGAAATCTTCACCTTAGCCTAATTTTGACTTATATATAGTACATTTTCTCCACCTTCTTCGCAACAACCCCAATGGGCAAAATCATTCTTCATAAATGCCAATCAAGTTCAGGCAAAGCTTGAACTTGGACACCGGAAGAGGTTTGTAAAGATGTCAGTAGTATTGTCTCTAGTGCTGATTTTCTGAATAGAGATTTTTCCTTCAGCAATGGTTTCTCGGATGAAATGATACTCAATGTGCTTCGTCCGTTCATGATACATTTGATCTTTAGTCAAGTGAATGGCACTTTGACTATCACAGAAAATGGTAATATCACCTTGATGTGAACTGAGTTCTGCAAATAGACCCTTCAACCATAAAGCTTCTTTGATCGCCTCAGTCACTGCCATATATTCTGCTTCGGTAGTAGATAAAGCTACTACATGTTGTAATGTAGCTTTCCAACTAATAGCAACCACCAATGCAAAATACGTAGCCTGTCAGTGATCTTCTTTTGTCAAAATCACCAGCATAATCTGAGTCTACAAAGCCAACCAAAGTGTTAGTATTTATCCCAAACTCCAAACATGTGTTTGAAGTACCTCGCAAGTATCTGAGAATCCATTTCACAGCCTGCCAGTGTGCTTTACCAGGGCAAGCCATATACCGGCTTACCATGCTCACTACTTGTGAAATGTCTGGACGTGTACAAACTATTGCATGCATAATACTGCTGATTGCACTGGAATAAGGAACCTGTGCCATGTACCTCTCTTCTTCCTCTGACTGCGGGGACTGAGCAGCTAATAACTTAAAATGAGCAGCAAGAGGGGTACTAACTAGTTTAGCATCTTTCATGCCCAACATCTCCAAGACTTTCTCCAAATACTTCTTCTGGGTTAGGAATAGCCTGTTGGCATTTCGATCTCTTTTGATCTCCATGTCAAGGATTTTCTTAGCTGCTCCAAAATCTTTCATCTCAAATTCCCTATTCAGCTGACTTTTCAAATTGTGAATTTCTGTTAAATCCTTAGCAGCAATAAGCATATCATTAACATAAAGTAATAAGTATACAAATGAACCATCATTTAACTGCCGGAAGTAAACGCAACTATCATACATGCTCTTCGAATAACCATGACTCAACAAAACCTTTTGTACCATTGTCTTGGAGACTGCTTTAATCCGTACAAGGATTTCTTCAACAAGCAAACATGATCTTCTTTTCCTTCAATTTCAAATCCTTCGGGTTAATGCATGTATATTTGTTCCTCAAGTTCGCCATGTAAGAAAGCTGTCTTAACATCAAGTTGTTCTAATTCCAAATCATACATGGCAACTAAGGCAAGCAAGATACGAATAGAGCTATGTTTAACAACAGGTGAGAAAATATCATTAAAATCAACTCCTTGTACCTGACTATAGCCCTTCGCTACTAATCGTGCCTTATACCTCGCATTTTCAACCCCTGGAATGCCATCCTTTTTCTTGAAGACCCATTTGCAACCAACAATTCTTTTTTCTGATGGCGGCTTCACAAGAGACCAAGTACCATTCTTGTGGAGAGACTCAATTTCTTCATTCATTGCAATCAGCCACTTGGCTGAGTCAGCACCAGAAACTGCTTCTGAATATTTTGATGGTTCTCCAATTTCTTCAGTTTCTTGTGCAACTGAAAAAAACAAATGCAACATAATCTCCAAACCTTAATGGTTGTTTACCTTCTCTTCTTGGTCTATGTTTGACTATAAAATACTCCTCCTTCTAGTTCAACTTTAGGAATTTCAGCTTCTGGCCCAACTTCAGGAGTTTCAACTGTATTTTGCTCCAAAGTTGATGAGCTTGGCTCAGAAGGAATGTCAATCTCAACGTCCACCTATTTCTGTGTACTCTTTCCTCTATCTGTGTTACAAGAACTAGAAGACTCTTTTTTAGAATGTAACATAGATGATTCATCAAAGGTTACATCTCTGCTAATTATAGATTTTGGTGCCATGGGATCAGGATACTATAGTCGGTATCCTTTCACTCCAGATGCATACCCTAGGAAAATGCACTTTTTAGCCCTTGGTTCTAATATAATTAGCAGGAGTATTTGACCATATTTCCTCTGGAGTCTTAAAGTTCAAAGGTGCAGAAAGAGCTCGGTTAATAATAAAGCAAGCTGTAGAGATGGCTTCTGCCCAAAAGGCGTTTGTCAACCCAACATTTGAAATCATGCAACGAGCCCTTTCCAAAAGAGTTCTATTCATCATTTCTGCCACACCATTTTGCTGAGGTGTCATTCTCACAGTACAATATCGAGCAATTTCTTCATTCTTGTAAAATTCGTTGAATTCATCATTACAAAATTCCAAGCCATTATCTGTTCTAAGCCGCTTAACCTGTTTTCCTGTTTGCTTCTCAATCAAAATTTTTCATTGTTTTGAAATTTAAGAAAACATCACTTTTATTTTTCAGGAAATAAACCCAAACTTTCCTTGAATAATCATCAGTGAAAGTTAACATATACCTGGTACCACCTTTTGATGGGGTACACGAAGGACCCCAAAGATCCGAATGAATGTAATCCAAAGTACTTTTTGTTCTATGAATCGCAGGAGATTTGAAGCCGACCCCTTTTTGCTTCCCGAACACACAATGTTCACAGAACTCCATATTTTCGATACTTTGGCCACATAAGAGACCTCTTTTGCTGAGTATGGGAAGTCCTTTTTCACTCATATGCCCCAATAGCATATGACACGATTTGGTGATGTGAGAATTTGATTTATCTGATATTGAAACTGCAGCAGCACCTGTAACAGTAGATCCCAATAGAGTATACAACGTACCATAGCTGCGTGCTTTCATGATCGCCAGAGCATTATGAGAAACTTTCAGAACTCCACCTTCACCTGTGTACTTACACCCAAGAGATTCTAGAGGGCCTAAAGAGATGAGATTTTTCTTCTAGTCAGGAACAATGTCTAACATCGGTGAGAGTTCTCACCACACCATCGTGCATTTTGATTCAGGACTGTACCTTTTTCAATAACTTTGCAGGCAGCATTGTGTTTATCAAGACAACTCCACCTCTAATAGATTCATATGTGGTAAATAAATCCCGATTGGGACACATATGATAAGAACAACCCGAATCTAAAATCCACTCATTGTTAGATTTGTTATTATTAGTTGCTAAAAAAATAGTTCCTTTAGTCTCATCAGCTGCTACACTTGCTTCGGCAGTATTAGTATTTTTGTGCTCATTTTCCTTTTCTGTATGCTTTTGTTTGTTTTTTAATTTAAAGCATTCATAAATAATGTGACATATCCTATGACAATATTTGCACCTGACATTTCTGTATCTGAATTTTGACTTTGATTTAGGTCTCTCACTACTTGAATCTTTCTTATTGGATCTACCTTTTATGAATAAGCCTTCCCCTTGGTTCCCACTAGTTTCTCCAGTAATATCTCTATCTATTTGTTCTTTTGATTTCAAAATAGATTTGATATCTTTATAAGAGATATTTTCCTTTCCATAAAGCATAGTATCTCTTATATGCTTAAACGACTGGGGTAAGAAAACAAGCAATAACACAGCTTGATCCTCATCTTTGATTTCAGCATCTATGTTACTTAAATCCATAAAAAAGAATCAGAATTATCAGGATGTGTAAGTATAGAGGTACCTTCAGCCATACGAAAAGTGTAGAGTTTTTGCTTTAGATAAAGATTGTTTTCTACTGTTCTTTCATATATAGGTTTTCCAGCTTTTCCCATATGCCTTTGGCTAAACTTTCTGCTGCAACTTCACGCAAAACCTCATTTGAGACATTTAAAATAATACCTGCTTTTGCCTTTTTGTCTATGACGGCAAACTTCTCGTCCGTCATTTTATCCCGCTTTTTCTCCTTTCCTTATAGTGCCAAATCTAAGCCATCCTGAATTAGGATAGCTTCCATCTTTAATTGCCACATTCCGAAGTTTGCACTTCTGTCAAATTTCTCAACATAAGACTTTGTTAGAGTCATTTTGGCTGTTTAAACTAACCCGGTTAGATCTGGCTCTGATACCAATTTGTTAGGATTGGGAAAACGGGTGGTGCGGAATTTAGCCAAACAACGTTATAGTGACAATAATAAAGACAATGCTAAGTGATAATAACGGCAATTAAATAAGATAAAGAAGACACAAATTTAATGTGGTTTGGTCAAAGTGACCTACGTCCACAAGCAGAGAGGAGCAAATTTATATACCAACAAGAGTACAAAATAGAGTTCCACCAACAAGAGTAGAAAATAGAGTACAAAATTAGAGTAAAGACTCTAATTAATCCCAAATACCCCAAGAGAATAACCTCACAGAATCACTCCAAAGAAGGGTTTACACAAGTGTTTCCCAACACTCACTCTCTTGCAAAATATTCTATAGTGAAATAAAGGAGGAGAAAGAAAGAAAGACAAAAGTGAAAAGCTCTTGAATTGGTGTGTTCTCAAATGACGAGAAGCTCCTCTATTTACAGCAAGAAATCCTTGACCTAATAGTGGATATTATGTCATGGCAAATGCCATGAAAACTTGGTCCACAAATTGTGTTATGTCATGGCAAATGTCATGAAAATTTGGTCCACAAATTCTGTTATAGTGGATATTATGTCATGGCAAATGTCATGAAGACTTGACCCGCACTTGAAAATAAGCCCTATTACAGCATTCGTAGTGCCTTTTGACTATATCTTTTTTTTAAATGTTTATGTTGTACGCGAGAACTGTTGGTTGCTGATATTGTGATTAATCTTGGGTTCCTCCTGATTGACAGGTCAAGTGTATATCTTTGTGCCAATAAGAAATATAGGTTGAAATGCAGAACTCAACTACCAGGGCATATGAGAGTTCTTCCTCAGGAAATAGCAGCAATGATGCTGGTGATTTTGAATGTAACATCTGCTTTGACTTGGCACAAGACCCTATTGTGACACTTTGTGGTCACCTCTATTGTTGGCCATGTCTCTATAGATGGCTACGGCTTCACTCACAATCCCATGAATGTCCTGTTTGTAAGGCCCTTATACAAGAAGAGAAGTTAGTCCCTCTTTATGGCAGAGGGAGGACTTCAACTGATCCAAGATCGAAACCGATCCCTGGGGTTGAAATTCCTAGCAGGCCAGCAGGGCAAAGACCTGAAACGGCTCCTCCGCCAGTATCAAATGCTTTTCCTAATCTTGGTTTTGGTCATGTGGGAGGATTTTTTCCAGGAGCAACTGCTAGTTTTGGTAACTTTACAATGTCTGCTGGTTTTGGCGGGTTGTTTCCATCGCTGTTCAGTTTTCAGTTTCATGGCTTTCCCAGTCCAACTGCATTTGGTGCAACATCTAATTACCCATTTGGATATCCTCCTGCATATCGTGGGGCGAATGTTCATAATGCTGCACGGCCAGCCCAAGGACAGGCAGATAACAATCTGAAGCTTATGTTCTTACTTGTTGGATTTCTTGTGTTATTATGTTTGTTTGGTTACTGAACAAGCTTTCCCTCTTCATCTCAGGCAGCTGGTTCCTGATACTAACTTGTAGTAATCATTCTTAATGGTTGTAAATTGTTGAACTTTTGCGCTCATGATAAAGTTTTTACATAAAAAGGAACTGATGAAGTACGAGTAACATATTTTTTCCGTGTAACATATATTTTTTTTCCCCTAAGATGTGTGTGACAAGGAGTACGAGTGCTAGTACATCGCCTAGTTTTTCCTTTTCCTGCGGAAAAAAGGTATTCAACAAGCCTCTAGTCGAATATTTGATTTATCTGCACATGTAGCTTTTATTTTATACCTCATTCCTGTTTAACCATTTTACTTTTTTCTTTTCTTTTTCAAGTTGGCGTTTCATACTTACAGGGTTAAGTGTGGCTCCTCTTGCGTGATAGTTAGTGTATGATTTGCTGAAGGAATGAGTAATGAACTAATTATAATGGTGATTAGTGGGACAAAAGTTATGGCTTGTTGTCGTGTCTGCAGCGTTATTGTGTATGTAGATTGAATGTGATTGTGAAACCTTGTCCGTGAAAGATGAGAAATGACAGAAGCACCATCTGCTACAAAACTGTCTGAAAACAGTGTGGCACTTATGCATGTGGATACAGCAAATGAAAAAAAGACTTCTGGTTTGGAGAATCTCTCTTGCTGCTCTAATAGATTGCAATTTCAGGGGCCTGATCCAAAAGTCACATCTTTGACGTTTGTAAGCAAACTATATTCGTTTAACCATTACCTGTTGTTGTGGTACTTAACTAGTTCTGAAGTGTCTGAGGAAAGTTTTTGGAAAGGAAAGATATGGTGACGTCTACAGTCTACTGTGAATATTAAAGAATCTGCTAGAGGTGTTATAGTCGGGGTAATGGTTACCATCATGCTTTTACGTTAAGTTGTGTGTCCCTTGCAATTATGTTCAATCGTGAAAATTTCAAAACGGGCATTGTGGCTCGCTGACAAATTACTGTTTGCGTGAACCACGATACAAGTGGCGGGCATGTCCCTACTCTATTTGCTGAGGGTCTAGGAATTTAACCTGAACTGTTAACAAAAATGAAAATTTCATGTGAGGATAACAATATGAGTTTAAGGAAGTGAAATAGAGGATTCTTGAATATCAATAAATGATTTTATAAGGAAGTTGTTACGTGCTCCTCTGTGTACAATTGTGTCGGAGACACTACTGTTGTATGACTTGTTCGTCCAACTTTTGGACGGCTCCTCGTTTGCTGTCTGCGCGCAACAATCCAATGCTAATTGCTGTCTGCGCGCAACATCCCCTGATTGAGTAACTAGTGTTGATCACGTTCGTGTTTGAACGGTAGTGAAACGAGATTGAATTTCATGTTGTTGTTCATTTGCACTTCTCGCTCCTCTGTTAACCAAGTAAAGAAAAGAAAACTATGTTCAATAGCAACTGAAAGAAAAAAAATTGAACGAATAGTTTCTGATTTATCTGGCATTACCGTATGCAAAGTACTAATGAAAATTATATTTTATATATATGTCATTAACAATAACGTCGTGACACGTGTTATTAACATAAAAAAATATATATATAAAATTACACATACACCTTCATTTTCTTCAACCACATCTCTTCCACCTCCATCTCCTTCTGCATGGACCACCCGAAAAATCAGAACATACAATTCAACCCAAATATTGGGAGTCCAAGTGATTTAATCCCAAAAAGAAATAAAAGCATCAAAAGCCAATAAGCCATGGCTCACACCATCGTATCACCACCACAACAAGGCCATTCTTAAAAAAAAAAAAAGAAGAAAAAAATGCAACAATGGCAAAAGTATCGAAAATAGAAAAAGAACGGCCTTCTCTCCACAACTCTTCGGGTACCATATTTACTGAAGCTTATCTACATCGACAAAGATATAAATTGGCTATTTTCATTAGTAGCTCTCTCCCAAAATTTTGTTTATCCCCATGACTGTCGCCACCACCACCAACTTTTAGAATAAAAAATTCAGCCTCCTTTTCAAAGTCAGGAGCTAAGAATTCTAAATTTGAGATAGATAACCGCAAAATTAAAGGAAAAAGCAGATGCACGCGATAGATGTAGCCGAAATTACTCACAAGAAAAAAAATCTATACTAATTGAAAAATTTGCGATAATGACAAAATTTTATTAAATGTGAATGAAATCAAACATATAAAAAAGGAGGCCGGAGAAGGAAAGAAATTGGAAGCCTAATATTAACGCAAAATATTTATTTAAGAGGAAATTAGAGGTAATGATTTTGAGAAATAAAAAAAAGAGAAGG
>MCJB01032047.1:18786-84891 GCA_002018475.1 Nicotiana obtusifolia | reverse complement strand
GAGGGGGGAATTGGCTGGCGGAAGAGAGAGACAGAGGAAGGGCAGGGAAGATGAGGGAAGGGAAGATGAGGGATTTATTGACACGTGGTAGATGCGCTTCTGTCATGGTGTTTTACACATGCTAGTGCTAAAAGTACGTATTAGACACACTTTTGAAAGGTTAAATATGTAATATTATTTTTGCTCACAGAAAGTATATAACAGAGATTTGGTTCATAGTTTAGGTGTCAACTTATATATTTTGTCTTAAACTTATAATAAATTATACTGCCTAATTTTATTTTAAAATAAAATTTGAATTTTTACAGAATTCAAGTTTGATAATTTTTTTTTGTTTTAATCAGATCTTAGATTCTGCTAAATTATATCGAATATATTGTCAATTATAATATTAAATGAGAATCGTAAAACTTCTCTTTTTCTTTTTTGGCCCTCTTCTTTCGCCAAACGAAGCGAATATAAAAGCAGGAAAAACAAACAAGTGGAGACCCAAAACGATCTGTTAAAAGAGCTAGCTACAGCAGAGGCTTAAAGCACAAACATGTGAAGGGCACATGCTATTTCAATCATTTGTTCATCATCCTCGCAATCGCCAATAAATGGCCCTATTTTTAAACAACTCATTCGTTAGTGCTGATAATTTTTCATGTGTGAATATACCTTTATCAATAAGTGGTAACATGGATCTAACTCGCCGGAATAAAGTGTTGATAGAAAGGGTTTTGTGGTTGAGAATTGGTCTTTCTTCAGATCGTTGTTCCCTCAATTATGAAGGAGATTTATTCTTGGGTTGCTTTCTCTTAACGAATTTAAGTTATATGTTAAAATTTCTTATACGATTAGTGTCATTTAATTTTTTTTTATAAAAGGTTAGTAACCATTTGTATTAAGTGACCAATTTCAGCTTAGCATAAGCACAAACATCTCGCTAAATGGCCATACAACTGTATTAGGAGGGCAACATATAATTTCAGGTCTGGACGAATATTAAGGAACATAAAAATCTTCTCCTATATATGGTCACAAATAAATGGGGCAGCATTTCAGCATTTAATTAAAAGCTTTTGGTCAGACGGTATGAAAAGGTAAATATGGCCCTATTAATTACTTACTTTCCTCAGCGGTAGTTTCTAGCTTCTTTCTATCATGATCAGCTATTGACTCTTCAACCAGATGTTTGGACGTGTGGATCCCCCTATATCTCTCGCATGTCAAGTTACTTTATTCAGTAGATATTCGCCAAGTGATGCTTCAATATTAATTGATTAAAGGTAGGTGGAGTAAGCTTGGTGAGCCCTGCGTAATTCGTCAAAATAATTAAGTGTGTGTATATATATATATATGCTTCAAAATATTTACTACACTAAATATGTAAAAGATTTTTATTATAATAGTGTATAACTTAATTTTTTTTTCTAGTTTTTGAATTGCCTGAAGAAGAGGGTAAAACGTTCAATAAAAGAAACGAGGCAGATGTGGAGCTACCTTGGAAACGGATGGCTGAACTAAAGAACCCTTAAAACTACATTGATAGGAGTATTTGCTTGTCTTTAAAGAAAACAAACCGTCTTGACAAGTACATTATGTAAGGCAAGGAATCCGCAAGAAATACGTGTTGGCAGCGACATTGCCGCCACATAATACCAACATTTACGCTTTCATCTCCCAACATTTTTCCTACAAGTCAAATATTAGTCTTCTTTCCCATGATTTCCAAGAAAATTTTGTCTAAAACCTACCCTCAAGGTATTGAATTTTAAGTAGTATGTGTAATAAATACTCATTCATCGTGTCCCTTATGATAAGGTAATTAAAGGTAACCTTTCATGATAAACATTATTCTTATTTGGTAACCTGGTAAGATTGGTACTAAATTTATTATCACAAGTTAAACTATATTGGATAATATGAAAAGTCTAGGCAAGATCATTGCATATAACTTAATTTTATTGTAGCAATCAGTCCGTACATTTACTTGAGTTTAAATTATATACTTTGGCGATGAAAAAGAATATTTTATACCATTAAGTCACTTATAAAATAACTGTAGGGAAATTTTTAGGATAACCATTAGTTAGTAACA
Source organism: Nicotiana obtusifolia (assembly GCA_002018475.1). Classification (NCBI taxonomy): domain Eukaryota; kingdom Viridiplantae; phylum Streptophyta; class Magnoliopsida; order Solanales; family Solanaceae; genus Nicotiana; species Nicotiana obtusifolia. The sequence goes on along the minus strand of MCJB01032047.1, from coordinate 82,808 downwards.
TGATAACAAAGATAGCTGATAGGTAATATTATACTATTAGTAAGTATCTAGAATTTTGTGGTCCGGTCCTTCTCTGCACCTTGCGCATAACGGGAGCTTAGTGCACCAGGCTGCCTTTTTTTTATTATATAAAACTTAACTCCTATTTACTTTATTTACTAGTAGTAAGATGATAGAAATGTAGAGCCCATTTTGGGATTGACAGATACAATAGGCTTTTGATATATATATATATATATATATATATATATATCAAGTAAAGCAGTGTGCCTGTTTAATTATGTTTATGTAGCTGCTCCATAATGCCAAAACTTGGGAGTTTCAAGATCAAGGCCTTTATTTCTCTTTTATGGACCATCTCCTTTGCTGCACTTAGTGCCGGCGCTATCAATACCAAGAACTTCCATTTCAAAGAAGCCCCAAAATTCTACAACTCCCCAACTTGTCCTTCTCTTCACTACTCCTCCACCGACACTAACACTACTGCCGTTAATTCCACTTTCAATGGAATTTGCTTTGAGAATGCAGTAAATGTAGCTATGACCCTTGATGCAGCTTATCTTCGGGGGTCAATGGCTGCGATTCTTTCTGTTCTTCAACACTCTTCTTGCCCTGAAAATGTTATCTTCCACTTTGTTGCTTCTTCCTCCGCTGACACTAATTATCTCAACATCACAATTGGTAATTCATTCCCTTATCTTCATTTCACAATTTATCCCTTCCAAGATTCCGGTGTGGCAGGATTAATATCTACATCCATTCGCGCTGCTTTAGATTGTCCTCTTAATTATGCTCGCAATTACCTCGCTGATTTTCTTCCTGGATGTATCCAAAAGGTTTGTTTACCTCAATTCAGGCCTTGTTCTATGTTTTAATTATTTTCTTTCTGTGTGTTGATTTTTTTTTTTCTATCTTTTCGGATGTGTGTGTATATTTATATATATGTGAATGGATCGGACATGAAAACAATGAGTAGTTTGGCACTTAAAATATTGTTGCTGAATGTAAAATTCGTTCTTGAACTAGATTTTCTTCGTGACCAAAGGTTTTTAATGACCGAAATGATAATCAACAAAGAAAAAATGTGATCCGCTAAAAGGAGGTATATGGCAAGAATTCAGGTACAGTAGCAGGGATTCTTCTTGTCACTAAAAGTTTTTTTAATTAATATCGACCAGATTAAATTCCTGTCGTAAACTTTACGTGGTTTTTAGGCTGGCAGACTGAAATTTTTGTCGGTCGTAAATAGAAACCGGAAAAGGATTTTTAGCGGCTGCATTTTTACTTGCTAAAGGGCATTATTTCGTAGACCAAGTTTGGTGACGAATATTATTACTCTACTAGAATTTAGTAATTTAAAGGAGAAAATTACACTTATTACTCAATCCCTTTCTATAGATCTTATTCCTAACATATTTGTAATCCATGTAGGTTGTATACCTGGATTCAGACCTTGTTCTCGTAGATGACATTGCCAAGCTGGCAGCAACACCTCTAGGCGAAGAAGCAGTTCTAGCAGCACCAGAATACTGCAATGCAAATTTCACTACTTATTTCACTCCCACTTTCTGGTCAAACCCTTCACTTTCTTTGACTTTCGCGAACAGGAAGCCTTGTTATTTCAACACGGGTGTTATGGTCATTGATCTTGAACGATGGAGAGCTGGAGATTATACAACAAAGATTGTAGAATGGATGGAACTTCAGAAGAGAATGAGGATTTATGAATTGGGTTCGTTACCACCTTTTCTGCTTGTTTTTGCTGGAAATATTGCTCCAGTGGATCATAAGTGGAACCAACATGGTCTTGGAGGAGATAATTTCCGAGGTCTCTGCCGGAATTTGCACCCTGGTCCGGTTAGCCTATTGCATTGGAGTGGAAAAGGAAAGCCGTGGGTTCGACTCGACGCGAGCCGGCCTTGTCCATTAGATACCCTCTGGGCACCTTATGATCTGCTGCAAACACCTTACGCGCTTGAATCTTAAGGTAAAGGCTTTTTACTCTATCGGCGCACCCGACTTATTAGGACGATTAATTAATATGCAATTATCTCTTATCAGTATGATCTTTTTTTTTTTTCCACCATCTCTTATATGATTTGATAGTATAAATATTCTTTCAAACTGACCGAGTTAAATTAACACGCTGTGAAATTTTGCACTTTCTAGGTACACATTTTTATTTTTTTTTGGATTAAATCTCATAGTATGTGATTAGTATATTCTTGAAGTCCGTTAATGTGCTCATATGTAAGTGCTTTCTTTGATCTTCAGATGTCTCAAAAGTTGGAGCACAAGAGAGAGTAGAGATCTGTGTGTTGAGATCCTCCTCGATTGTGTTGTGTACAGTAAGCTAGCGTACCTTTTATTATAACCGGAATGCCCAAGGTGAGGGCTGTTTCTTGTACGTATAATGGAGTGCACAGTTGTTGGGAATTTTACTTTCGTAAGTACTACTATACTTATTAGAGGAGTGCTATTTTTGAATATGCTGTGAGATGAAAACAGTAAATGACACTTTAGTTTTACTTACAGAAAAACTGGCAGCCCTGCATGTTCCTTGCCTCTTCTTTTTTTTTTTTTTTCCATTTTTGTCCGTAAATGCATTGCATTGCTCGCCATTATTCAAAAACAACACGATCGATACTAATTATCTACACTCGGTAAATTGGATAAGTAGTACATTTGGATCATTCTACTACTACAATACTTGTACATTTTGGTGAACCATTTAAAATTTCAAGTACTCCATGTCATGTAAACATTATTTCCTTATTAGATTGTTCCAAGAAGAATGACAAGTTTATATATTTGGAAGCAATATAACTTTATATTTCTTTATAGGCAAAAAAATATTATGACCTTTAATATCAACCATAAATTTTCCAAGTCTTTCTTTTCTATTCTTAAACTATGTGTCAAGTTAATCTATCACATAAGTTGAAATTAAGGGTGTACCATTTCTTTTTCTCTGAACGATGGTGAGCTTTAAGAATTTTTGTTTTCAAAACTTTTACCAAGTTGAGTTTATGAAATAATCTTTGTGGCCACTTACAATTGAATAGTAACGCGCTTTCGTTTAACTGAAGCAACTTTCGAACTTTTTTCGTCGTCAAGCAAAAGGATTAAATAAGAGATCAAGGGAGCTTTGGATATATAACATAAGGATTTTCTTGAATAATCATTGATGATTTGACCCTCTATTAAGAAATACGCTAATATTGCACAAAATAATGTACATTTAAAAGCTATCAAACGCGGATAAGTTTTAAGTTTTATTCAAGTAAACCGTAGCTTAGTATCTAGCTAACTCAGACTAAAAATTGTCACCATACCTTTTGCATTTCCATTAACTCCTTTTTGCCATTTTCTTATGTACTTCTCTTTTTATCTGATCCAAAGTATGGGAAGTTTGTGCACTCCGTCTTGGTAGAAAGGATCCTGAGAATATTTAAACAGAGAAGCAAAGGATATGAAGTTATTGCAAGAGAATTGCCTACACATGTAATGTGCGCGCTGCTCCAGGATGTTGAAGTCTATTGCAAATATTGTTGTTTTAGTTGAATAGTTTATTTAGGAGCCAACTATTATGGTAGATGTTTTGTGTCTTTGTTTTGATAGCTAATTTAGTTGGCTTATTTATGATTTTGTAATTGACTCTTTGGTGATTAATAAAATATAGTTAGTTACCCAAAAAAAAAAGAAAAAATTAGGGGAAATGATTGTTCACACACAAATCAAGACGGTGAGAATGAAAAAGTTTTTTCATTTTAGGTTCTCTTTAACAGTAGTAAAGAACAGAAAAAAAAAAAGAAAGAAATACTTGGTACACTTATGCACGCATAAGCAGTATGATATTCGTCTTTAAGCTCTTACGAGAAAAAAAAAAAAAGGTTGTGTTCTTATGTAGTAGGTCTCGTTAATTAACTTGATCGATTATGGTAAGATGGATAGGATCCTTCATCTTTAATAAAAAATTTTGAATTTAAATTTTTAGAATTAAAAAAAAAAAAAAAGAGGAAGTGTTTCACTTTTAACAGGCCTTATGCAGCACAAATTGGATCAGTTGGATCTCGATATGGATAGAAGAGATTGATAGCCTATTTGGCCAAGCTTCTCCAAGTTAAAAAATATTTTTTTTTTTAAAATTGAAATATTTGGCCAAGCTTTTAGAAGAAAATAAAAGTACTTTTTAGTAGAAGTAGAAGCAGAAAAAAATAATTTCTTCCCGAAAGCATTTTTGTGAGAAGCACTTTTGAGAAAAAATACATTTAAAAATATTTTTTAAAAATTTGACCAAATACAAATTGCTGTTTAGAAGTGCTTTTTAAATTAATTTACCAAATATAAACTGTTTTTCACTAAAAATATTTTTTTCAAAAAGAATATTTCTTAAAATAAGGTAATTTTTCTGGGATGATGAGACTGGAGAAAGAAAATCTCGTTAATTCAATGATTACTCTGACATCATTTCATAAAAAAAATCAGAGGAATGAGATTTAATTCCCCGGCGGTGGAAAGGACAGAAAAGGGAAAGAGGTGGGAAATAAAGAAAAAGGTGAAATTAAAGAAGAAGTGTCGGTAGAGTTTGTCAATGTTGGGCGGGACAAGACGAAGAGGAGACCAGCAAAAATAGCTACTGGAGAAATTAAAAAACACATGGCTAAAACATGCAGCAAATCCACATTTGACACGCAGCCCTCTTTGATTTGGAGAAAGAAAAAGAAGCAGACCAATCATGTGCCACTCGATCGGCTCCTACTATGTGTACTTCTCCTGCACTGACTAAGCTAAAAAAAGTACTGGAGATAGAATTTGAATTTTAGAATAGCAATATTAGATAATAATTGAATTTTGAATTAAAGAGATTAGGTTCGAACGATCCGTACAGAAGCCGCATCCGCTATTAAACTTTTAACTATTAATTATAAATTTATAATTATTTCAGATTTTCATTCCCAAGTAACAAAGTCGTCTCGTCCTCGTTCTAAATCTAGCTTATTTTCAAGACAAGAAGTAGCGGCTTTTAAGTCAACTTCTTTGCATTATTTAAAGACCAAGTTACACGACGAATATTGCTATGTCATTTCTGGCCTATAGAACTTGGCTATTCTAGAGTTATAAGTCAAAATGTGTGCCCCTGAACCCGCTAAAATGCCCAATGGTACAATACCACATGCAACAAAGGGTGCCTTGTGGCGTTTGTTGTCCATTTATTAGTGAAGCTTGACAGATTACTGCAAGAAAAAACTGATGATTTAGCTGTTTATTTCTCCAGTTCCTCATTTTATAATGTTAGAAATTCTTTATTTGGCTGTGTGAATTTGGTATATTTGCAATTTTTATTTTTTTTAAAAAAAATCAACATCTCATGAACTGACGCTGAATATTGGATATGCTGAACCTTACATGTTAAAGGCAGCCATTTCTTTAGGAGAAAGGAAGCACCAATTATCTTCTGTGTATGGAGAGGAGAAAAAGAAAAAAATGATTTATAACGGAGAAAATTATTTGAGTTTGAGCAGGCCGAAAGGCTTATAGCTAGGGGTACCAATGGTTCGGTTCGGTCGGTTATTTTATAAAATTGATATTATATTAATTTTTTGATTATATTATTATGTATAATTAAAATTAGACTTTTCTAAACCGTCCCAATCATGTTAGTTTCTTTTCGGTATCGGTACAGTTCGGTTAATTTTCAGTATATTTTTAAATGTCATGTAAAAATAGTAGAAGCAGAATGCAATAACATACGTACTTTTATAGGACTTAGCAAAGCTCTCTTACATTTTACTATTTAAAGGGTGATGGATTAAGAACATGAAAGATGGTCAGAATATAGACCCATTAACTATTCGGCAATAGCATAAAAAATATTAAGCAAAGACAAAGAAAATATAAATCACACGAGTGGAAAGATATTAACCAAGCTGAGACTCAAGAATAAAGTCTAGAGAAGATTAAATATTCAAAAATATAAATCTAAATCATACAAAATGAAACGTATGCAATACATTGTACTTTGCTACTCATAATCGCTAGAATACCTTGTGTCTTGCTAGTAAATATGCTGAAAATAGTTTAGTTTTAATATGAGTAGCATAATAAGTGGGGAATTAGGATTTTGAGTTTAATTACTTCTTGACTTGTAACCGTGTTCATAATTCCAAGTCCCACGGAAAAATTTAATGCTTTATTATTTTTAAACTTAATATATAAATATATTTTTTACATGTAAATTTATTCGGTACAGTTCGGTATTTTTTCGATTTACTTTTATAAAATAAAAAACCTATCCTAATTATCGGGATGGTTATAGAAATATATAAAAACCTACGATTTTATTAAAAGAAACCTAAAAATCGGTTCGGTACGGTTCGATCGGTTTAGTCGATTTTTAAATATCCATTGATACCTCTACTTATAGCTCTCCTAAGACCAAGTTATTTAGAGGGAAAAGAAATGAGAAGTGGCAAGATTTACAACTAGTAATTAAAATATAACCATAGTTTTAAAAGTAATCGAAATTTAGCCACTTTTTCATGTAAAGATAAAATCTGAACAAAAACACCCCTAAATATCCAGAATTTCATCATAATATGCTGGAGCTCAAATTTTTTACATATGAGATTTCAGCATAATATGTTGGAAGTTTATATGCAACAGCTCCATATCCAGCATATTATGCTAGAACTTTCCATGAAGCTGAAGTTCCAACACAATATGCTGGAAGTTTAAATGCAGGAGCTCTATAATCCAACATATTATACTGAAACTTTTCGTGTTTCAGCAAAATAGTGACTATTTTCTATGACTTTACAAATGCTGGCTATTTTTTAATTACAAGTCGGAAAACTGGCTAACCCGTGCTATTTTCACTTAATTAAAGCAATTTTAAGGCCCGTGTTCAATGATCATGACTCAATTATATTTTGGGAATCTTACGGGAATGTACCAAAGAAAGACACTATTTACCAACAACTAGCCAATTTAGTCATGCTACTAAAAATAGCTAAAAAAAATTACCAATGATATATAGCATTCAAAAAATATACGCAAAAAAGATTTTTTTTTCAATGGGTATTGTTGTGATTCATTGAAAACACATAGATAAGGCAATATACAAAATTTGACGAAGTTTGAAGGCGAGTTAGACTAGTTCGGAGTCAAATTTCATTACCAATAATATAAAATATTTTTTAAAAAATAGGGCAAAAAAGATTTTTTTTTTTCAATGGGTATGGTTGGAATCCGTTGATAACATATATGTATGAGGTAATATACAAAATTTGAGCAAGATTGAAGGTGATTTGAACTGGGTTGATACCAAAATTCATAGTTAAGATCAAATTTAAAAGATTCTTCTGCGATACATGTATCACGTATGTATCTCACACACAAATATACACGGATATACATAGGATATATATTTGATACAAATATGATGCATATGTGATACACAAATGATACACACTGCGATACAAATATTTTTTCATTTTTATATTCTATTTCGAATTTTCGATTCAAACCACCTGAAAACTCTACAAAATCATCCCAAAACTGAGATTCAAACTCCTTAAGATGTATCCATTCTATTCTAATAACACCCACTCAAAAGAATGCAAAAATTTGACTTTTTTTTTCTACAAATAACTAATTGGCTAATATTGTAATAGTTAGCTAATATTAGTAATATTTCATAAATTTATCAATTTTTATAATAAGCTACTTATAAATGGACATAGCTAGTAGTTTTCCCTTATATTTTTACAACCAATCCAAATCTCTATAGACACACCACATTTATCTAACTACGTTTCTGCATGTCATTACTGAGGGATCAGGAAGGAAAAGCCAAAAGGGAGAAAGAATCAGTAAAAATATATTCATGCTCTTGCCTATTACATTTGCTTGTATTAACTTTTTCTTTTTTTAGCTCTTTCAGCTTTGTTGCTTAAAAATAGTTTTTACAGCGAATTCTTAGAAAAAAGATTTACTCCCGCTTCTCCTTTTTTATCTTTCCTTTGAAGAAAAAAAGCTGTTGACCTTTTTTTTAGATGACGGATAAAATCTGGATCCGCACATGCTCTACTTCCTCAAGCTAAACATACGAGGGAATTTTTACATTCTTATGCACTATTTGAAATTTTGTTGTTTTTTTATTTAAATTTTAATTTAATTTTATAGGGATATACAATTTATCAATTATGTATATTTTAAGAATTTAATGAGAATCAATTAATTTCTATAATTTTTATAATATACATATCCCACTCCCCCCACATTTCTCTCTCCATACCTCCTACGTTTCTGAACTCTCTCCCTCCATTAACGCCTGTCTTTCACTTTTCTTCAAAAATCTCTCTCAATTTTTTTGAATTCTAGCTCTAAATCCTACTAAAATTGTAGCTGCTTAAACTTTTCCTTCCCTTTCAATGAAGAAGAAAGCACTTCCGAAGATTAGCCCTAAAAAAGCTAATGTTGGTGATATTCTACTTTTGATTTGGGTGTTTTTGTCACGGCCCAATTTTCTCCTATGGGCCGTGATGGCGTCCAACGCTATCGATAGACAAACCAACCGTGAACTAATCACATGATTGTTTCTTTTATCATTTTTAAAGTAACTGATTTTTTTAAATTAGCGCATAAATAGAAAGTAAAAAATTAATAAAATGAGAGATAACTAATTTTAAGAGCAAATGAGATAAGTAAAATAACCCAAAAAATCATCATGTGTCTACTAGCATAATTTTCAAGACCTGGTGTCACAAGTGTATGAGCTACTAGTAGAATATACAAAAAATATTATACTACTGTCTGAAGTGAAATAAATAGAAAGTAAAAACAAAAGGAAGACTTCGGGTGCTGCAGAACGGGCTCGGAAGGCAACTCACCGCTAAGCCTCGAGGAAGTCAAGGATGCGCGTCGGACTGATAACCAGATGCACCTGCCTCAGATCCTGCACGATTAGTGCAGAAGTTTAGCATGAGTACATACACAACATGTACCCAGTAAGTATCTAGTCTAACCTCGAATAAGTAGTGGCGAGGGGTTGACTTCGACACTTACTATGGGCTAACAATAAAATACTGAAATTATAACTAAGCATGGACTATATAAATACAACTGAAAACTCAATAACAAGAAATAAATGAACAATTCTTTCACTAATAGAAAATCTCAAATTAATTTCCGTCATTTAATAAATTAATCTCTCAAACCAATGAAACAATATCAATTATAATTGGGCTCCAAGAATTATTACGCATGAATTATGCCGAGGTCGTATGGCCCGATCCAACATACAAATATATAAACTGTGCACTACTGAGGGTCGAATGGCACGAACCATAGATGCATCTATTCTATTACCGAGGCGTTCGGCCCGCTCCACAAGAAGAGAAAATACTTTATAAGCAATCGATTCAAAGATTATTAAGAGGCTATTATTCAAAAAAAAACCCCAATTCTCATTAGCGGTCAAGTAATCCGTCCAAAACTCAAGTAAATGAAATTTGACGTTTACAATTCCTTTATCAAGTTCCAATATGTTTTAAACAAATAATTAGCAAGTAGGGTGCAAACATCGTAGAATAACATTATCTGGTCCTAGACTACCCGGACATAAGCATACTTAGTAGCTACGATGGGCTCTCATCACCTCGTGTATACATAGCTCCCCACAAATAGAAACACATATTAAATCAATTCACCTATGGGGTTAATTCCCTCTTACAAGGTTAGAAAAGAGACTTACCTCGTCTCAAAGCTTACTTTCCGATCTACAATGTGCTTTAAACCCTCAACTCGGTGCCAAACGACTCGAAACAAGTCAAATGCTATATAAAATAGTCAATATATGTTCAAAAGTTCATATCGTAACTATTAAAGTGATTTTCCAACCCTAATTGAAGAATTCCTAAATTCACCCTCGGGTCCACGTGCCCAGATTCCGGAAATTTTTGAAAAAAGTTGTTACCCATAACCTCATGAACTCAAATATATGATTTTCACTAAATTCCATAATTATTTTCTTGGTTAAATCCCATTTTATCAAAAACCTAGGTTTTCCTAAAAAATCCCATAAATCTTACCATTTTCCATGTTAAATCTACTCATGATTCGTATATTTAGCTTAATAATTGATAGGGGTCACTTACCTCTTGATGTTGATGGAACCCCTCCCAAAAATGCTCTCAATATCGTCTAAAATCAAGTGAAAAATTAGGAAAATAAGGCTAAGTCCCGCAATAAAAGCTGTTGCACAGGTCGCAGGTGTCACAATTACGACACCTTGTTCGCAAATGCAAAGGTCGCAATTGCGACAAAATCTTAGCAAATGCGAAGCTGAGCCCCCACTGTCAAGGTCGCAGGTGTTGCAATTGCGACACCTTGTTCACAAATACGAAGGTCGCAATTGCGACAAAATCTTCGCAAATGCGAGTCCTATATTGGCCAGGCTTCTTCGCAATCACGAAGCCCGTCTCGCATTTGCGATACCTGAGACACCAACAAAAAAAACCCACAAAACTGAAGTCTCCCCATCCATCCGAACACGTCCGAACTCACCCAAGCCCTCGAGGCCTCTCACCAAATGTCCACACAAGTCTAAAAACATCATACGAACTTGCTCGCGCGATCGGAACGCCGGAATTACATCTAAAAATACAAATCGAATGCCAAAATGCATGAATCAAATCATGAAAACTCAAAACTTCTAAAAACACATCCTCACATCCGATTCCTATCAAATCACGTCTGATTGACCTCAAATTTTGCACACAAGTTACATCAAAAAGTCCACTCCCGGTCAAACTTCCCAAAAACATTCCAACTTTCGCCAAATGACCCCGAAACGACCTACGGACCTTCAAATTCACATCCAGACGTGCTCTGAAGTCCAGAATCACCATACATAGATATTCCCAGGCCCAGAATCCCAAACTAACGTCTATAACGTAAAAATCCACTTCAACCCAAACTTATGAAATTCACTCAAAATGCCAACTTTCAAATTTGGGCGCCGAAACGTTCCCGGATCACTCAAAATCCGATCCGAATATATTCCCAAGTCTGAAATCATCATACAAACTTATTGGAACCGTTAAATCCTGATTTTGAGGTTTTCACTCAAAACGTTAACCGAAATCAAACTTAGCCTTTTAAGGCTAGCCTAAGGAACCAAGTGTTCCGATTTTAACCTGAACCCTTTCAAATCCTGAACTGATTACCGCAAGTCATAAAACAGTAAGAGCACATATGGAAAGTCTTATTTAGGGGAACAGGGTTCTAGAAAACAAAACGACCGATCGAGTCGTTACAGTTTTCTCACAGGATTCACACAAAAAAGAAGTAAAATTGGCACATGCAAAACGAGAGACAAAGTCCAAGCTTTCCCCTCGTGAAGCTAGGGCAGAAGCTCGAACAAAACTTAAGCATAATAGGGATGCTGGTGAAGCTTCGACATATGCTAAATCAGTAAAGCAGAAGGGCAAAGAAATTGCTCGCGATGATGATTTCGTCGAAGAAGAAGTTATCCCGAAAGCTGTAAAAAAAAATCATAGTTTCTCCTACTGTCAAACTTTCAAAAAAGAAGAAGGTTCAAAAATCACCTAAAACTATACCCCAACAGTCATTGGAGAAGGTAAACTTTTAGTAGTTACAATTTTGGTTTTTTTTTTAAAGTTAAAAAACCTGTTCTCATTCTCATGACTATACATATTTTTTATTTTTTTGTACTTGTAAAATTTTTGTCTACATTGTGTATATTTGTTGTAGGTTATCAACTTTTCTATATTTCCCTGTAAATTGTAGATTTCTTGTATATTATTCGAAATTATTTTGTTAGGGAATGTATTACATGATTTAGTTGGTTTTATTAGTTATTATTTGCTCTATTTTGTAAATGTTAATTTCATTTTCTATAAAAAAATTGTATACACTATGTCTAGTTGTTGATCTCTAATTTCTTACTCTAAACATAATTTTATCAGGCATTTGTAGCTTCAATGTTGTCAGTTGTTATATATGTTTACTAATTTTGTAACTTACTTGTATGTAATGTATTAATGTCTTTCTGGTTGTAGCTAAATTGTAGTAGAAATGTATTTATTTTGTTTTATGGTCTTTAAACAAGTTTTATTAACTTACTGTTTCTTTTGGTGCATAATCGAATATTTTTTGCACCTCATGATGTTGATTATGGCATCACTAGGTTCCAGACATTATCCGACCCTACTATTCCTGGCCAAATCAAGGTGTTATTATCTGAAAATGGGTTAAAGTTATTGAAGGAGAAATATTTTGGGCATTTTCTTTCCCTGCCCAAAATAAGTATCCAAAATCAGGCAATTCACTTTCTCATGAAGTATGAATTGAACACATCTAAATCTGATTTTTTTTACAACAGAGATAAAGGGTGAGAGGCTGAACTTTTGGTTGAAGGAGTTTTTCCTTATCACTGTCCTTAGATGTTTTATAAAAGTGACGGACTTTGGTTACACAACTAAGTATGACGGTAAAATAATGAGGAGCTATTTTCTGAACAAGGAAGATAAAATGATCAAACTATCATGGATCGAGGTAAATATTTTTCACTTATGGACAGATAATTTAATACAAATTATCTACACATTTTATACATATTATGACTAGGTCCCTCACATTTGTTTTTCACTCAGTTCACCAACATACTTGAAGCCCCAGAAGAGCTTTCAAGAATAACTTTGCCAAACAAAGTTGAATACATACTTGAAGAAGCTGAAACAAAGGCCGAGCATCCAACAGATGCTCCATCTCCATCTGGACATAAGCAGGCAATGCGAATAGATGACAAGAAAGATATGGTAAAACAAATAAAAAAAATTAAGAAAAGATGTTGATAAGGTAACATATATACATAATCCTAACTGGTTTCTTTAATTTATGTTATGCAAATTATTTCGTTAACTCTTTCTATTTTAATACGTAGGTGGGTTCAGACCTTGGAACCTTCAAGAAAGAGGTATACCTAATTCTTTATTTTTAGTCTTCTTTATATTTTTCTTATATATATATATATATATATATATATATATTTCTATATGATTTAGTATATTTTATCAACATATTTCACAATACATATTGCATCTCAGATACAGGACAACATTTCAACAAATTTACTGCAATTAAACTATAATATATCTATAGTGTTTCTGTAGATATATTATCTATATTTTTATTAAGTTGTATTGTAACAGAGAAGGAAACTATGCATGTGGAGAGAATTTAAATGAGGAGAAGGAGACTACGAATTTACAATCTCCCATTCAACAAGCAAACATTATACAACAAGGAGACGATTGCTGTGAAGATTTTAGTGGATTATATGTTACAATATAATTGTAGGAAAAAAACAACAAGTTTTACATAAGTTTCAATTTTCCAAAAAGAATTGATGCAACCAATATACAATGTTGTTCTTTTGTTTTGAATTATGAAGGTGAACCAGCCGACTACATCAATGTAGGTGATTCAGACAATGACTCCAGGTCTGGAAAAAGAAAAGTAACACTTAATGATTTTGAGCTTCCAGAGAACTTCTCCCAGATTGTTAAGTTCGGCCAGCTTAAACAACCTCTGTGCATCAAGGAAGAACAAGACAGCTTATAAAAGCATGCTAGATCCCCCTTTCTTCCTTTTTACAGTTCTGGGGGAAGCACTTCTGTTGGACCTCCAATTTTCCTAATCAAGCATCCATTTACTAGGGTTATTGGCGACAATGTTGATCCTGACTTGTTAGAAGAATTCAATAAGTGGTTATACTTTGGTACCGACACGGTTTCGAAGAGGTTAGATTATACAATTTTTTCATACTATCGAGTGCATACAATTTTTGGATTTCCAGTTGAAGATACATAATAATTGTACTTGCTATGTGTTTAAATAGGAGGAAGGCGCCTTATTCTTTAAAAGATAACCAGCTCAAGCCGTTGTATGATCTTGGAGTGGAGAAAGTTGATTAAAAGGAGTGGTTTTATACTTTGGCACATCCTGCGCAAGTCCTCAACGACACGGTACACACATACCCTGGCAGAATTTAATGATTAGCTGTAGTATTCTGTTATTTTAGAATTCTGTAGTTTTTTAATTTGAAAATTGTAGTTAAATTGTATATTGAGAAATAATGAAATCTATTTTTTTGTAGCACATTGATGTTATTTTATACTATTTGAGGAAGAGAGAAAATTATGGTACTAAAAAAAAACGGTTTACAACCACTGACTGTATGTTCAAGACTAGTATTGAACAAATTTATCAGAGGTACATTAATGCTCCTATCGGTAAGAAGCTTGATGTTGTCAAACCCCAGGATGTCGTATCAGAATACATATTGGGGTACAGGTTACTTGCAAATATTGTATGGGATAAAGTTGATTTGTGATTATGCCCATAAACATTATGGAGAAATTTCATTGGTTGTTGGTTGTGTTTGACATTACTGATAGGGTTCTATATGTTTATGATTCCATGGTCTCTTCACGAAATCATAACTTTGTTGAATCTGTTGTCAACAAGTTTGCTGTTATGATCCTCCTCTACTTGTCATGCACTGGCTTCTATGGCAAGCGTCCAGACATCAACTAAAGAACACAAAGGCAATACATTGAAAAAGATGTTACTGTATGAAAAAGCTGCTTTTCCTTCTATCTATTTAACAGATTGCATTTTACATAGAATGCTAAATCTTTTCCCCTATTTTTTTTTTTGCAGTGACTGTGGTGTATACGTGGCAGCATTTGCAGAATATGTCAGCATTGGAGAACTAGCGATTTCAAAGGAAGACCTTTCTGATATTGATCAACACCATAGACGCTATGAAACACTATTTTGGGATTATGCTAGAAAAAAGCAAGAGCTTGGTGCAATTAGTGAAAGTGAGGTGACTGGCAGATTAGCAAGAAGAAAAGGTGCACCAGCTGTGAACGAGAGAACACAAGTCCGAAAAAAGAAGAATTAGTTGCCCTTTTCAGTAGAAAATTGTAGTTAAAGTGTTTAGTTGTAGCTGGTTTGTAGTAAAGTTGTAGACAAATTGTACTAAGTACAAGTCAGCTTAAATTTATTTGTAGCAGTTTGTGCTACAGTTATTTTACATTTTGTTTTGTTATTTTGTCCAGAATTCTACTACTTAGAATAGAAAACGTTTGTGGCTTTTTGTTGGTTGAAAGTTGTTAGTACTTGATCTCGATATTGTTACTATATAATTTCTTTACAGTTTAACTACAATTATGTCTACAACTACTATACAAAAATATATAATAAATTCAATTTTAAGCAATGTTGTTAGGAAAGGCTGAAAAGTAATAAATAAACTCAGTATTTGAACAAAACAACTACAAAATTGCATTAAGAGTTGAAATCTTTTTATCAAACATTTCATTATAGGAGACAATCTTTATTCAAATTAGCAACACAATTACACCTCAACTATAATTCTCCAGAACAAAACAAATACAACTTCATGTCTTAAAGGACAGATTATCATCAACAGTACTCGGGAAAAATAAATCCTGTGACTGTATCAATTTTTACTTCCTTTTGGGAGCATTACTACAAGATCTTTTGTTATGCGTTTCTAGTCCGCAGTTGCCACATGAAACCTTGTACTTCTATGCATTTAATTTATCATATAGTTTGTATCTTTATTTTTGAGGTCTCCCTGGCTGTCTTTTCCCAGTAGGTGGCATTACAACTTCTTCAACTATATGTTGTGGCACATTCCATTTTCTTTCGTCAGGCAGCGGGTCTACTAGTATTTCATAAGTATGCAAAAGGCTCTCTCTCGTGTAATAAGGAGAACAATAGTTTTCATAAGACTCGTTCCTGTGCCTCAAAGCCGCCAAAGCATGTGTACAAGGAAGTTTATCAAGCTGGAATTGTCCACAACTATATCTCTTGTTTTAAAGGCAAACAATGAAGCACTTCACACCATCTATCACAGTATGGATGTGATCTGCGGAAGCCCTCACCAATTTCGTTACAAACACACAACAAATTGTCAGCAACAGATACAAAAATAAAATAACTATAATTATACAATAATTTTTCTACAATTAACAGTATATATTTAGTTTGATGGAATCAATGGTCTGATGTTACTGGCTATAGCTTACTCTCATCTTTTGCGATAATGTCCTGTTGTCCTCCAACTCTTTGTTGTATTTTTTCCCAAGGTATGCAAACGTACCCTTTGCATTCAATAACTTTTCATTAGTCCAACATTCAAGAAGAGTCCTCATGTACTCTAATAGTTCTACTACGAGCAACTCTCTTGCATATTTTGTTACCGCATTCAATGACTCTGCAATGCTTGATGTCATCGTCCACGTTCTGTTCACGGTAGCATGTACCCGAGATCATCTATGATAGCCAATATGGTATAGGTGTGCTTTAACACGCGTGTCGATCTCTTCAATCTTTGACATTCTTTCATTAAATTCATCAAGCGTGTTTGATCGTACCATGGCAAAGTACAATTTGCTTAACTTTAGATGACCCTTCTTGAACTTTGACCTTACATTTTGTCCAAATATGCCACATGCAAGCATAATGTGGCATGCCGGTATAAACAGTAGATGTTGCCTTCAAGATACTCTCATTTCGGTCCGAAACAACACACATATTTGATTTTTCACCATATGCATGTTTGAATTGCTCAAAAAAACACCTCCATGATGAGTCATTTTCTGAATCAACAACAGTGTATGCCAGTGGTAATATGCTACCTATCACACAGGTGAAAAAAAGAAATTCAATTTCTGTAATAAAACTTGAGAGATATAAAAAATACAGACTGAAAAACAACTTTATGACAATATTTCTACAATTAATCTACAATACCTACTGCATCCATTGTGCTAGCTGTTAACATGATTCCCCTATATGCCGACTTCAAGAAGGTGCCATCAATTACTACAACTGGCCAACAATACTCCCAACCCTTGATGGACGTACTAAGTGCAACAAATGCGTACAAGAAATAGTCATCTTCAGTCTTCTGCAATTTCACTACCGACCCCGATTAAGTCTTCTCCAGAATATACAAATAACTCGGCAAGCGACTGTAGGAATCAGCAGGATGACCTCTCAAAAATTCCAAAGCCTTTTCCTTTCCTCTCCAAACTTGCATGTATGTTAAGTTCACACCATGATCCGACAATATATCAGTTTGTATGTCTTTTGATGTGTATACTGTCTTAGGATCCGTATATTTTGGCATCACCATGCTGCCACCATGGCAGTAGGTTTGCGTTGTATATGTGTGTTGTCCATCAAAGAGCATGTGTGCAAGCTGTTGAATTTTTCAAACCTTGAACAATGTTGATTCGTTTATGCTGGTGGACTTGAAGTGCCATGTACAATTGTCCCAACACATACGAGGCAGTAGCTACAGAATAAAAACAATTCAAAAAATGTTATGAAAAATATAGCTACAAAATACGAGGTTGTTTAAGCACAAACATCTTATATTAAACAATTTATATACAAATAAACTACAAAAAATATGAATTTGACAAATGAAATGTTCCTACCTTCTTGCACTAGACCTTTTCACCCTAAATTGAAACTTATTCATGACAGAATAGTGCTTCATTGCACTGACAATTGTTTGCTTGTCTTGGTAAACTTGGCCTATTTCAATAACATTTGGCGTATGTTCTGTTATGATGATACTTTCATATTCCACAATTGTCGGAGATGTTGGCCTATCAATCGACTTCATTTTTCCTAATACTTCTCCAATTGTGTTACAATTGCTTGAAAATTGTACCACGTTAGACATACGATAATCCGATGAACATGCACTCGATTAAAAGTATCTCAATTCTGACCTCTGCATATTTATGTGTTCAGTATTTGACAGAATACTTGAAGAGACATAATACTTGAACTACAAGGTTATGTAGTATTATTGTAGATAAGTTGTAGTGAAATTGTAGAGCACGTGAAATTGGCAAAACATCAGCACTGAAGAAAGAGCAAACCTGTAATTGTGCTCGAATTAGAGATACTGCATTCCAAATCGAAATCACGCACTGTTATACACAACGGATACATTCCTAAGTTTTTGTTTTCTTTTTTTCGTCTCCATATATACTCGAACTCCCATATCGTTTCGAATTTCCATTAGAGGACAATGTTCGTTGACAATATATTTGATTTCGATGATTTTTGCGGAGGTATCGATCATTAGATACTCCGCAATTGCAGAATTCAATTGATCTATAATTTGAATCTTCATTGACTACAATTCCATCAATATTAAAATCCTTATATCTCCCAACGCTATCCCAGTGACCATTTAGCTGAATCATAATCGCTAATTTTGACATTATGTTCCCGAAATTCAATACAACTGTAGCTAATTGTTTGCAATTTTTTTTTCAAAACCTTCATTTATGAAAAAACATAGGAAACATAGAAAACCAGAGAATAGAACTTGATTATGGTGTAATGATAATCAGAGAAAATCGGCGTAATAGTAGGATTCTACAATTACATTGGCTTGAGTAACATGCGATGATTGCGTCAGTAAAATCTCTGAAGAAATATACGCGATCCCAAAATTCCGCATCTAAATAAGGAAGACTACCGTAGAAAGGATTCTAGTTTAAACAAATGTTTATATTTTATAGATAAAACTTGCTTAGGTTGGGTAAATAACTAAACGTGGACATTTTTGGTAATAAAATTTCAAATAATGTATAGAAACTGAAAAAATCCCAAATACAAATTGTAGTACCCTTTGCATATTGCTTTATGAAAGCTCGAAGAAAATATACCTTAGCCCTAACTCAACTTTGAAAATTATGGAGAAAATTATCCAAGACCATCATCTGAGAAAACAACATCTTGCTCTCTCAACAAATATGGGATATTCTAACATAGATAAATATTTATTCGCAACCGGTGCTTATAGCAAATTAATGAATAATACATGTTCATATATCGATTTCTCACTTAACGTGGTTAACAATACATATTCTCACTTTTGTTTGTAATATTGAGATTAAATTTCTTGATTAGGTGTAAACATTGCGTATGAGTAATTAAGGAATAATTTAGGCAAACTTGAACCAGTATTCTAAGCTTCACAATCTCCCCTTAAATTAACCAGCCTCCACTCCAGTATGAAACAAGCTCATACTTGGGCTGTATAATCAAGCGCTAGTCTGCAAAACAATTACGTGTCTTTGTATATCATCATTTGTAGTCACTGAAATGAAGTGATTTTTTGAACCTAACTCTTTGGATAATCCGTAAATGCTCACAAGAAAACTGATTCGTGTACTTTGTTGCGGTAATTTCACTTAAATACAAAATATGCGGTCTTCATCACTCATACGTCATATATATTAGTGTATAAGATCTCGAATTCCAGGTTGATTGGTTACATACACAACAGTACTAACTTAAATTATACAATAGCAACTGGATCATTAACTGTTCAATTACTGGGCAATATAATATTCATGTCAGCCGTAAACAATGGCGGAGGCAGAATTTTCGTTAAGAGGATCAAAAAAGAAAAAAGTTAAAAAATTAAAAGAAATTATAACTAGTGCGAATTGAATCAGTAACCTCACAAAGATTTTGAACCCTTGACTACTAAGCTATGCTTTTAGGCTATATCAATAAGGGGATTCAAAACATAATATATAGAGGTAAAAACAAATTGATTTTACCTTATATATATAGTATAAATTTTCGACGAAGGGGGCTTCCGCCCCCTAAATCTGCCCCTGGCTGTAAATGCAAGAGGAGCTAGTGTTAATGTTCTTAATCTCGTCTATCATGAAATACAGGAGGAGAGGGATGAATTGTGCTAAATCTAAAAATTAGTTGACCAAGTATGATATTAGCCGACTCTTTTTCATGCAGAGAAGAGACTAGAGCAGAATCGAGATGAAGAAAGTTAACAAACGAAAGCTTAAATAAGACGCAGAGTTTTATATTGGTTCGTGTATTGGTGTGGTACTTACATCCAACTTTCTTGGGTCACAAAGGTTTTCTTAGATCTTCAAAGACAGTTTGTTAAATGAGGGTGGTTTTCCTTCGTTCACCATCAACGAGAGATAGACGAGTTTATGTCAACTTCTTGATACAACCTCTTGAATTTTTTCTCCTCTCTCTATTTTTTATGATACTTGTAAACTCAAGAATACCGTGCTTGACTAAGAACTAAAAAGATGAAGAAAACTTTGTACGTGAAGTTGCACATCTATTCTGTCCTTCTTCGAGTTCTTCATATAGGCAGTGGCTTATGTCTTGAGTTCTTCCAGTCAAAAGATCTTCATTGATTGTGAACGAAATTTGAGATATTCCTTTTATTGAGGCAAGTATTTTCTAAGAAATGGATCCAACGAATGCCTCTGAATCCAACCAATATGTGAGGACTGAATTTATATAACGAACGCAATCTCCTTCCTTGCACTTGCCATATTTTTCTAAGGGATTCTTTGGAAATTATATTGATTGAGAGTTGATCTCTCTATCTTTCCTTTTGGGTGACAGATCTTCATGAATGCTGAGTGTTGTCTGATTGTTGCTCCCTTGATTTCCCTTTGATCTCGGATATTATTTGATTTTCATTCAGGTTTTTCTTGTTTCTTGATCCCTTTGATTTTGGACACTTCATTGCATTCCTTTTCTCTTTCTTTTATTGGCTCTTTCTCTTTTCTTGATCAATTTTCCTGCACATATTGAAATGAGATTAGCATTACCATTACCAAATTTGTCATCATTAAAACTTAAGGATTAACATATTTGAGTATAATATTTTTACGCTACTAGTGCACTTTGACATGTTGAATTGTAAGACACTGTCTTATTTTTCATGTTACTATCATTTTTCAGGTAATCTCTCAGATAACTCTATCAATTTATAAAAGTTAAATTCAAAAGTAAATAGAGGTGAGAGAAATTGAGTATAACTAGACTTATTTGCTCTTACTGAAGAAAATCTTTTAAGCCTTTGAGCCATTTTCCAATAAAGGTCCAAAACAAAAGCAAATGTTAATGACCTTGCTGTCCGCTGTTTTACTTTGGACCTTTTCCCTATAGATAAACCATCTCTATTTAATTGGCCGCTATGGTGCAGGGACGTTGTAGCATTTGGATAGTGAGTGCGAGATAGTCTTTAATAGAAAAGGAATTTAAAACTAATGCTTAAGTTCACACTGACAACAACAAATAGCAGCGGATGCAGTGATGTTTCACATCCACTAACTTTAAATCGTAGAATTACCTCTACTATTGTGCTTGAGCATCATCAAGTATCTCATCTTGTTGTTAAGTTTTCAATTAAGCCGCCTTTTGTGGTGGCGGGATTAGGCATTGACCGCTCCTTGTATATTATAAATAAAAAAGGACATCTAATCGAACTTCCTCAAAAGCTATATGAGGCGAACATGCCCAACTCAATACAATTTGGATGCAAGTGCATGTCATTGTAGTATGTGTAATACAGTTATAAATCTATAACAAGATGGAGAGGAATCCTCTCTTTAACATCTGAATGGTATAATTTTGTATAGGAAAAAATATGACATGATACGTGGCCGCTTAAAGGAAGGACACGTGGACCAAAAGATGGGGATGGCCACCGAACATAACTATTCCGCTTGTCATCGGAAGAAATAACGTTCATAAAAGCAGTACTAAATGCTTTGCGCCCGGTAACATTTAATATAAAATATTTTACAGCATTAAGGATGATGGCCCATTACGAGGAATTTGGCATTTATGTCTAACGTTACATCTTCATTAATGACCCTCATAATTGATATTAAAGAAGGACATGATCCTAAGACTTCCTTCCCTAGACATAGCTATAAATAGAGAGCTCAGTTATCATTGTAAAGGACATGAATTTTCTGGCTAACTTACACTACATTCTATACAGCATTTAATACATTTTCATTTTCTCGCTTTTGATCTCATCATTATTGTGCCCGGAAATCCTGTTCCCAGACTCATAAGCTCTGTTGTTCCATCGACATTCTAAGGCTAAGTATTTTATATTTCATCAGTTATTTCATTATCTTTTGGATCAAATTAATTCACTTGTCTAGAAATCACGAACAAATTCAACTGTACCGTTTTACGGGTAAACAGTTTGGCGCCCACCGTGGGGCCTAGACAGTCGTGCGATTAAATTGATCCCTGCCTTTTTTACTAACATGTTTGATTATTTTGACTTAGCAAAAATCGCAAAAGAAATGGCAGATAACACTGTTAACGGCACATGCAACCCTGAAATTCAAGGGGAGCAGCCTCATTTTGAGGATTCAATCAGTGACACTAGCAATGAGGGGAATGATGCCACACCAGTGCATGACGGGTAGTACCCTCGACAGGTTCAGGAGACGACTCCTGATGATGCTGATGAGGAGCATGTAGCGGATGTAGTGAGGGTCCTGCAAGAGAAACAAGTAATCATTCTAGGCCATCTCACGTGGCAGGATTAGGTTATGATGGAACTAAAGCGGGCGCTATCAGGTGCTTTAAATAATGCGAACAGACGAGATCTAATTCCTCCCGATGTTCCCCCAAACCAAACGACACAGAGAGTCGACAACAACACTCCCAGGGACGAAGTTGGCTCCGACGGGGTCGGGGGGAGTAGATCCGGCCTCAACGATAGTAACGATCCGTTCAAGGAGGAACTTTTGTGGTTCATGAAGGAAGTAAACACCCGTATGGATCAAATCTCGGGCGCGCCACCAGTAAAGAAGTATATTTAATTACCGTACAAACCGAGTACGGCCTCAGAATTAATCCCGAAGCGGTTCAAAATGCCTGAAATGCCGAAGTATAATGGAACTTCAGATCCACAAGAGCACATTACCACCTACACAACAGCAGTGAAAGGAAATGATTTGGCTCCTCATGAAATTGAGTCCGTGTTGCTGAAAAAATTTGGTGGGACTCTCACGCGGGGAGCTTTAACATGGTATTCATTATTGCCCGAGCATTCCGTAGATTCCTTTGAGATGCTCGCGGATTCTTTCATCGAATCTCATGTCGTTTCCAGAAAGGTACAAGCCTGAAAGGCCGACATATTCAGGATCGTGCTGGGAGAATCCGAATTATTATGAGAGTTCGTTACCCGGTTCAAGAAGGAAAGGATGTTACTACCGGTAGTCCCGGATGAATGGGCGGCTGAAGCGTTCACCAAAGGTTTAAATCTGAGAAGTTCGGACGCTTCTCAAAAGTTGAAGGAAAGTTTGCTCGAGTTTCAAATGACGACTTGGACGGATGTCCACAACCGCTATGAGTCGAAAATAAGGATCGAAGGCGATCAGGTTGGCCTTCCATTGTCGAGGGGCCGGTTTTTGCCCTACGAGCAGACAGAAGGTCGTGGCAGGAGCTTCCGGACAGCAGACAAGTTCACCATTGATAGAAGGGCGATCATGGTCGGAACAACAGATCGCTACAGGATATAGAAATCTCGGGGTCGCAAGATTCTTCTTACCCAAAGTTGTCGGAGTATAACTTCAACGTCAGTGTGGTGGTGTTGGTATCAGCCATGAGAAATATCAAAGGTGCAAGATTCCCAAGACCTATGAAATCTGATCCCAACCAGAGGGATTCCAATTTATAGTGTGAATACCATAGCACTAACGGCCACCGGACCAAGGACTGCCGATACCTCCGAGAAGAAGTGGCAACACTATTAAAGAATGGTCACCTCAGAGAATTCTTGAGTGACCGAACTAAAAATAATTATGGCCGGAACAGGGGCGACGCGGAAACCTCGAAAGCATGAGAAGAACCCCCACGCCAAACGATCAACATGATCTTCGAAGGAAATGGAATTAACGAGGTCACCTTTTCGGCAATGAAGAAGACAAAAGTATCGATAAATCATAGTAAAAGGCTTTGGGAAGACGATATCACATTTACGGACGAAGATGTAGATGGATTACTTCTACCGCACTATGTCGCACCATTAATTTCTTTAGATGTGTATTTAAAATTAAATGTGTTTTAGTGGATCCAGGAAGTTCAGCTAATATCATACAATGGAGAGTACTAGAGCAAACTAAACTCACTGGAAGCATTATCCCGACAACGAAACTCCTCGCCGGATTCAACCCCGCAAGCGTGACAACCCAGGGAGAAATTTTGCTGCTTACGAACGCTGAGGGAGTTAAAGACAACTCTCTTCGAAGTGGTAGATAGAGACATTGGGTATAACATCATCTTGGGAAGACCATGGCTGCACGAGATGAAAGTTGTGCCTTCAACATATCACCAATTGTTAAAGTTTCCGACACCCGAGGGGATCAAATAGATAAGGGGTGATCAACCGGTAGCAAGGGAGATGAATGCAATTTCAGTCTCCAGTAGCAAAGGAAAGGAATGTGCGGCATAGATATTACAGGAACCAACACCTGCCCTGAACCAGATGAAGTTAGCTCGGGGACAGAAGAGTCGGAACAATACCAGGTACCAGGGTATTTTCAAGTACCAGAAGAGACGGACGTGACGAAGTCCACGGCAGAAGAACTGGAGCAAGTTGCGTTGTTCGAAGAATTCCTAGAAAGGAAATTCCATTTGGGAACAGGACTGCATCCGAAGCTCAGGTTTGCTTTTATTGAATTCCTCAAAATTAATGTTGATTGTTTTGCATGGTCGCACGAGGATATGAAATGAATCCCCACGGAGATAGCCGTGCACAAGTTAAGCTTGGATCCCTACATACCTCCGGTAACCAGAAGAAGCGCCCTATTGCCGAAGCAAGGAATAAATTCGTCAATGAAGAGGTAACCCGTTTACTTAAGATTGATTCAATCCGAGAGGTAAGATATACGGATTGGCTATCCAATGTAGTAGTAGTTCCTAAGAAAAATAATAAATTTCGCATGTGCGTAGATTATAAGGATCTTAATAAGGCGTGCCCGAAAGACTCATTCCCATTGCCAAATATCGATCAAATGATTGATGCCACGGCCGGGCACGAGTTAATGAGTTTCCTCAATGCATATTCTGGGTACAATCAAATCAAGATGAACCCAAAAGACCAGGAAAAAAAAGACTTCATTTATAACAAATTTTAGTATATATTGTTACAATATGATGCCCTTCGGGCTAAAAAATGCCGGAGCCAATTATCAACGGCTCGTGAATAAGATGTTCGAAAAAAAAATAGGAAAGACTATGGAAGTATATATAGACGATATGCGCATTAAGTCTTTGAATGCAGGTGACCACCTGAAGCATTTGTAAGAAACATTTGACATCCTGAGGGAGAACAATATGAAACTTAACCCCGAGAAGTGTGTGTTCGAGGTCAGTTCGGGTAAGCTCCTAAGATTCCTAGTCTCACAAAGGGGAATTGAGGTAAATCCCGACAAAATCAAGGTCATAGAGGACATCCTGGATCAATTGTCCAATGTAAAAGAAGTCTAGAGGCTCACAGGGAGATTGGCAGCTTTGAGCAGGTTCATTTTCCGTTCATCGGAAAACTGTCATCGGCTCTTCGCACCCTCCATTGCTCTCAAAACCAAATGAAGGTGAAATGTCACAAGTCTACCTCGCGGTTTCAGAAGTTGCGGAAAGTGCAGTTTTAGTCCAGGAAAACGAAGGTACGCAATCTCCCTTTTATTACATTAGTAAAATTTTAAGGGAGCAAAAACTCGCTATCCACATCTGGAAAAGCTAGCCTTAGCTCTCGTAGTCGCTGCTTGGAAGCTAAGGCCCTACTTCCAATACCACCCGATAGCTGTGGTGACTACTTTCCCTCGGAGGAATATCCTCCATTAACCCGATCTCTCAGGTAGATTGGCCAAATGGGCCGTCGAAATGAGCGATTTCGATATAGAATATAAACTGAGGAATGCAATTAAATCGCAAGTCTTGGTTGACTTCGTGGCCGATTTCAGTCCGGGACAATTGCCTCTGGCGGGCAAGGAGGCAATAATGGTGTCAGAATGGATATCGGGAGTTTGGACCTTATTTATGGACGGAGCATGTAAAAGGGTCCGGGCTTGGAATAGTCTTGATCACGCCTTAGGGGGAAACCTTAAGGCAAGCCATCAAGACGATTCCTTTTATTAACAATGAAGCAGAGTACGAAGCTTTGATTTCAGGGCTCGAATTGGCCCGGGGGCTTGACTCCGAAATCATCAAAATCAAATGTGATTCGTAGTTAGTGGTGAATATGGTCTACAGAATTTTTGACACCAAAGAAGAACGTATGCAGCAATAAGTTGTAAAAGTTCAGGCTTTATTGGCACAATTCCGAGAGTGGTCAATTACTCATATCTTGAGGGAAGATAACGCGGAAGCAGATGCATTGGAAAATTTGGGCTCATCGACAAAAGTCCAGGGATCAGAATCAGGAACGGTTGTACAACTGATGAACTAAGTCTTGGACACAGATGGTTACTATGAGGTGAATTCGACTAGTTTGGTCTGGGACTGAAGAAACGAAATAATCGATTATCTCGAGCATGGAAAATTGCCCGAAGACCCCAAAGCATCAAGAGCGTTACGCACCAAAGTTGCACGTTATAGCTTCAAGAAAGGCCAATTGTACAGAAAATCCTTTCAAGGCCTGTTAGCCTGGTGCTTAGGAGCATCAGAAGCTAACTATGTCATGAAAGAAGTCCATGAACGGATATGTGGCAACCACTCAGGTACAGATTCTTTGGTGCTGAAATTAGTTCGGGCAGGATATTACTAGCCCCGTATGGAACAAGATGCCAAAGACTTCATACGAAAATATAATAAGTGCCAACACTACGCACCACTAGTACATCAACCGGCAGAACCCCTACATTCGGTCCTGTCCCCGTGGTTGTTCATGAAATGGCGGATAGACATCGTCGGACCACTACCACTAGCTCCCGGAAAGGTAAGGTTTCTTTTAATTTTGACTGACTATTTTTCTAAATGGGTGGAAGCAGGTCCTTATCAGAAGATCGGAGAACGCGAAGTGGTTGACTTCCAGTGAGAAAATATAATTTGTAGGTATAGAATACCAAAAAAGATGACAAGCGACAATGGGCCGCAGTTTATCGGCGCAAAGTTACAAAGTTCCTTGAAAATTTGAAGATAAAGAGGATTACCTCTTCATCTTATCATCCGAGCGCGAATGGTCAAGCAGAGTCAACCAACAAGGTGATTATATAAAATCTAAAGAAAAGGTTGGAAGCAGCAAAAGGCAACTGGCCCGAAGAATTACCTGGGGTTCTATGGGCCTACCGAACAATGGCCAAGTCAAGCACCGGAGAAACCCCTTTTTTCCTTGTGTACGACGCAGAAGCTTTGATACAGGTGGAAGTAGGGGAACCAACCTTAAGTTATTTTCAGGCGAACGAAGATCAAACAATGAAGCAATGCTGATCAACTTGGAGCTGCTCGAGGAACACAGAGACTTGGCGCATGTCAGAATGGCGGCTCAAAAGCAGAGAATTGAGCGATATTATAATCGAAGAGCCAACCTCCGTTATTTCAAAGTAGGAGACTTGGTCTTGAGGAAGGTAATCAAAACAGCCGGAAACTCAACGCAGGCAAGTTAGGCCCAACATGGGAAGGCCCTTACCGGATTTCAGCTATCACTGGGAAAGGATCATACGAGTTGGAGAACCAGAATAG
Organism: Nicotiana obtusifolia; assembly: GCA_002018475.1. Lineage (NCBI taxonomy): Eukaryota > Viridiplantae > Streptophyta > Magnoliopsida > Solanales > Solanaceae > Nicotiana > Nicotiana obtusifolia. Next base: position 55,163 of record MCJB01032047.1, on the reverse strand, counting down.
AGACAAAATTACCTAACAATTGGAACGTGGCTCACCTCAAAAGATATTACTGCTGACAAACAACAGTCAAACGGAAAGTATGTGCTGCACTCATTTTCCCTTCGTTCAGTTTTTGTCCTAATTGGGTTTTTCTAGCAAGGTTTTTAACGAGGCAGCGACGGAAAGCATACTACAAAGACAGCAGTGATAAGACTTTCATAACAAGACAAACCAACAAGTTTCCACTTGAGAACGATTAGATAATCTTTGCTTCGATAGCAAATTCCCACTGGGAAGTTAAGTTTGCTACCGAGTGGAGATTACCCGACCGTTCACGAGCACAAACCACTAGAGGACTGTTAGGTATTCTTTCGCTCAATAGCATGGGTTCCTAAGGGGAAACAAAATATGTTGCTGAGTAAAGGATTACCTAGCAATTCATTGGTGGAATCTTCGAAGATACAAGACTTCTAGTGTTCCAATTCGCGTTCTTCGTATTCGAACATTGGGGGGAGGGGGGGAGGATGATATGAGGTTACTGCAACACTGAATGCCACGTCAACCGGGGAACGAAAAATCCGAAACAGAATACGTCATCGGGATCGGAGACTGCGCATCCAGCCCTGTAGAAACAAGTTGTACAAGATAGCCACAAGTCATGGATATTTCTTTTCTGCATAACAAAATGCTTATGTACTTTCAAAAATAGAAGGAATTGAATGAAATGAAATCCTTTTGTTTTTATCTTTTTTCTTGTCTGAAAGATGAGTTAATTTTGCTATGTGAAAGTTAAACAAGTACTTCAAATGTTAGTGACGTAATTAACAGGAGACATCCTCTTCAAGAGCACCGTAAACCAGTGTTGTGAAGAGCGTGAAGCAAGGAAAAGCGACAAGCCCCTTTTCGCTTAAAGCGAGAAGCGAGAAGCGAAGCACTCGCTTTTTTGAAGTGAAGAGGAATTTAAAAAAAAAATTAAAATAAATACTGCATAGACAACAGATGTAATTGTAAGCAAATGTTCAATACTTCAATGTAAATACTAAAGAGTTGCATCAGTTAAAGCACAAAATAAGCATTTTATTCTTCTACAAGATTGTCAAATTCTTGTATTACACTATCATTATTATATTGCTCGTCATCTTCTTCAACTTCTTCTTCTTCATTAGCATTTCAAACTAAAAAACAGTGCAGGAAAATGAAGAAGAAGAAGAAGAAGAAGAAGAAGAAGAAGAAGAAGAGGAGGAGGAGAAGAATGAGAAAGAAGAACTGAAGGAAAAAAATTTTTTACCAGCATTTCGCTGCAATTTGGATGCTGAAACAGTGAATGAAAAAGAAAAAGAAGAAAAAGAAGAAGAAGGAGGAGGAGGAGGAGGAGGAAGAAATCACATACCTGGACCAAACTTGATGATCTTGAAGTTGAAAAGTGTAGAAAACTTGAACCCTAGGTCACCTCTTTCTTTCTCTGTTGCTGCTGGTCGATGATGTTTTAAAAAAAGAACAGCTTTTTTTAATTAAATAGGTTGGCAACCCTGTAATATAGAGAAGCGCTCGTTTTTTCTGCATCGCTTCGCATAGTCGCTTCTTGCTTTTTAATGGGAAGCGAGCGCGTTTTTAAACCTGCTACGCTTCAGCTAACAGAAGCGTTCAATGGATCGCCTTGCTTCGCTTCTCGCTTTAAGCGAGGAAGCGCTCGCTTTTCACAACACTGTCGTAAGCATAAAAGGGCCGTCTCTTATAAAAACCCTCATGTTAAAGGTTGGTTCCGGAAGAATCAATACCCGGAATCTAGAATGCCATCAGGGAAAAATACACTTGAAGTTGCATACGAAAAAGATGCAAAAAGCAAACTTGTGCATATACTTATCAAAACCCTCATGTAAAAGGGATAATTCTCGGAAACAAAGTGCATCGAAGAAAATGCATCCGAGACCACATACAGTAAAACATGCTCAGAATCCTTAAAGAATTTAAGGGTTGAAACATTTGCATGGATATTCAAGCAAAAGTAAGACTTGAACAAACATTTGAGCAACAATATGTCTTCATTTACAAGAACGTTCCAAAAGAAATACAAAACGAGAAAAGACAAGTAAAGCTATACCGCAACGTCTCCGAAATCAAGAGGAAGAGAAATATTCGCATCCCCGGGAATAGTAGATGGTTCCACCGATGGCTCCACATTTTCCCCAGCTTGGTCTTCGGCATCATCGCCTTCGGATCCTTCTTCAGTTTTCAAAAATTTGGAACCTGAATCAGAAGAACCTAGAGCGTCAGACTGCACCGGAAGTCCATTTTTTGCGGCCAAATCAAGCTCTCGGGCCTTAGCGATTTCGGCATCAATGTCAATGACACCAGTCTTGGCCTCTTCCAAGGTTTTTCTCCTCATGCTATACATGGAATAAGTTTTTTCAACAATGAGGGAAGCCTCTCGGCGCTTGAGTTCTTCTTTGGGTTGAGTAACTTCGGCGGAAAGTTTTTCCCAGGGTGGACCTAGCAGATTTGAGACTGACGTCGAGCTCACGGACAGTTAAACTAAAGAGCCTATTATGCTCGATAGTTTTTCTGAGCTTCTCTTCTAGCTGGGCATGTTTCACCACCACAGCAGCAAGCTCTTCACTTTTGGAGTTTAAGGCTACCTCCAAGTTAATCACTCATTCAGCGGAGGTAGCCTCACGATCGGTTGTAACAAGAACGGCGTTATGGACTTCTGCCCAATTAGCCTTGGCTTCATCAAATCTATCCCTCAGCGGCCCAATTTCTTGGCTAAGGGTTAACCACTTCTTTCTCGCTTTGCTACAAACAGGCCTCCACAACAACAGGCTCGGTAGCCTTGGTTTCCAGTTTCGAGAGGCGAAGAACAGTCTGGTCCCGTTCCGCCAAAAGCTGATCCCGTTCAAAAGTAAGTTCTTCCTTCTCATGAATCAACCTTTGAAGGCCCTCAGAAGCAAGAAATTTGGCCTACAAAACAAGAAGAGATAAACTTAGAGTACATTTGTTCAAAAGTACAAGAAATAACAGAAGAAGAAAGAAACGTACCGCTGCTGCGTTATACATAGCATTGTTCAACAAACACTCTCCCGAGAGTGTCTGAATCTTCTCCCAGTCTTTTTCTGAAGCCAAAGGCTTCAGATAGTTAGCAAGCTCCACCGGCCTCGAAAGCAAGTTGCACTCGGTGGAGACCAAAAGGGTAACATTCCTCCTCCTTTTTGGATCTTCAGAACGGGCAGCATAATTTTGCCTCAAATTCCCATGAACTGGGGACTGTGGAGGAGGGACACCTTCTTCATGGTTAGATGCGGCCAATGGAGATGATGTAGCAATTGCTGGTGGATGAATGGATGAAGATGGAAATGACGCAGCAGTTGCTGGTGGTGGTGAAAAGTGAGAAGCAGCTGCATCAAATGCAGTGCTGGTTGTTTGATGCTCTCCAACCAAAGACGACACGAACCCTGTACTTAGCACCGCAGTACCGGTTACAGCAATTGGGGCCCGGAAGCGGGAGTTAGCATATTCAACTAAATCAGATTCTCCCCAAAGTGTTGAGACGTCATCGTTAGGTCGTGCAATCGTCTCAACAGGTTGAGCATCTTGTTGAGATGATGAGGATCATATCCTTCTATGTAAAGAAGCTCCCTCATCACTAGCTTCTTCATCATCATTGATCATCACAGTGTCTATGACCGGCCCGGAAAGAGGACCAGTCATCATCGCCACCGGAGATGACTCGAGGGCGTCAACCTTTGAACTCTTATTCTTTTCCTAGGCAGCTGAGGAACGTCTTCTCTTTGGTTGCTTGTTCTCTGGCCGGGGACTCCGCGAAGAAACGTTTGCGCCCGAAGCAAGACTGGAGATGCCTGTCGAGTAAGTGTTTCCTGAAGCAGCCTCGCCGCATTAGTAGGATCAGCTAAAACATCCTCCTCGAAGACATCAACTGTCCGCAGGTAGTCCTAATTTCATGAATGAGTCAGAAGGGTTCAACCAAATTATTCATATACAAAAAATGGAAACAAGGTAATTTAAAATTACCATGATTTTTGGCCTTTCACCCGTATTTAAGGGACAACTCTTTCCACAACCGAGTTTCGGGCGTTGTGATGTCCAAGATCTTCTGAACCCACCGGTCCAAGCCTTCTATCACCGGTGGGATCCATCGAGTCGCTGTAACAAATGAAGGTTGAAGGATCAATACGAGCATGAAATAATATTTAGTAGGAAAAAATTTATTAAAGGGAACTTACGAGAGCGGTTCCAAGAAACCAGAAAGGATGAAGCCATTGTTGGAATAATGTCACCGGTGGCAACTGCAACGAACCGTTCCATCCACCCACGGTCATTGTCGTCATCCATGATAGACAGTAAAGCATGGTGGCCACACTTGCAAATGTTTATCATTCCCCCGCGAAAGATTTTGGGGGAATAGAGATTCATCATATGAGCTAGAGTTAGCTCATCTCCAATTTCTTGGCACAGACGCCGACGACAGGCGGTCGTCTTCCACATTAAAGGACTTACTGTGCCAAGAACACCTGTTAGCAAAGGCAAAACTCCACAATTACAGAATCAAGCTCTCTGCTCAAAGAAAATGCACCCAAAGAAAAGGGACACATGAAGAAATATGTAAAACCTCCTTTTGGAAGAGTCACTCTCTCCGATAAATCAGGATCAATAATATCTAACTCAGGGCAGTGACAGTCCTCCTTCACAACAGGAATACTAGAAGGACTAATGGAAGAAGGATATCTACTAATAGCCCATGTACGAGGGTTAGCAGTAGGAAATTTCTCTTCAAAATCTTTCGAAGTACTAAGCCTTCTTGGGATGATGGAACCCACTGTTGGAGGAACGGAATCCTCGATTTTGTTCTTTCCCTTTGAAGAACTAGTACGTTTTGAAGAGGAAGCCATTAAAATAGAAGGAAGGAAAATTTCTGGTTCGAAGAAGATCAGAGAAAGGTTGGAAAATAGAGATGCGAGTTAGAAGTTTGAGAAATTATGAAGTACATAAGAGGAGGAGGATGCGTATAAGTAAAATTTTGGCGGCTAAATTCATGGCCATGATTACCTCGATAATCATAAAAAGGTGTGCTGAATCATGGGATGACGTGTGTTCAGACAATGTCAACACCCAAAATTAAAGAGTAGTCTATTGCTACATTAATACTATTACAATCCTTTGTTTTCCTTTCAAAAATAGTTCCTAGGATGCCTGCCTATAGCATTTCATTGACAAACACCGGAGGAACTACCAAAAAATTACTTCTTATCCCTGGCTGCTTCCTTCCTTCCTTTGCTAACTTGTCAGCCACCCTACTTGCCTTTCTGTAGACATGCTTTATTGGTGGATGCCCCAGTGCTTTTAGCAGTGATCTGCATTCATTACCCAAAGCATTATAAATCAAGTGGCCTTTTTTAATGATATGGATTACCTCTGCTAAATCTAAGTTAACTTCCAAAGGGATTTGATGCTGCCATTATTAGACCCTGCATAAAGGCTGTTAATTCTGCGTGGATTGTATTAGTGCAAGTATTTTCTCCCATGAACCCCTTACCCAGTGCCCATTACTGTTCCTTACTACTCCTCCTAAACCTTCTGTGTTTTCTTTTTATGAGGTAGGCCCATCATTGTTTACATATAGGATCCCCTTCTTGGTGGATGTCATTTGACCCTTATCACATGTTCTGGTATTTTTGCTGGGCATCCACCAGCTACATGAATGAACTTTACTGCTGTAGCTATTGCATGCTTATAGGGAATAGTCTCTCTCCTATTGGTAAAAGATTTGTTAGTTTCTAGTAAGCCATATTTGCAATAGGCAGAAGGGAAGCAGTTGCCCCCAACTGAGGAGGTTGTTGAATTTCTGTTGTTTTACCTTGTTGAGGATAAAGGCCCACTGATGTTGGCCTATGTCCATATTTTGAATATTTAAGCTGTTGTGACTTTGCAAAGAAAGGTTATCCCAGAAGTGCTTGGCATTGTCACAAGTGATGAAGATTGCCCTATGGTTTCGTCCTCTTTATTACAGAAAAACAAAGAAGGCTTAAGTTAATACCCGTGGAGTGGAGGTGTTGGCTAGTAAGGAGTCTACCATGGGCAACAAGCCATAGGAAGAATTTGATTTTATTGGGAAGCTTTTGGGACCAGATCCATGTGAATTTTCCCCTGGGCTATTCACATGTTGGTCTTTTTGGCCCTCAATTAAGGTGTAAGCAAATTTGGTGGAGAAAATTGCATTCCCAGTTTGGTTCCAGAAAATATTGTCTATTCTGCCAAAGTTGGCATGGAAGATAGTAGCATGAATGGTGTTTACTATGTTATCAAGTAAACTGAAGGACAGATTATTAAGGTTTCATTGGCCATTTGAATTGCAGGAGGACACCCTTATGTTTTCTTGTCCCATGTTCAGGGGGTCACTGACAAGAGTTCTAAGGGGTTTCAAGTTTGGGGTCCATATATCATTATAGAATTGACTCTATTCCCACTATTAACTATCCATCTAATAGCTTTGTTGCATATCATCTATCCTTTTCTGACACTCTACTAAGTCCTAGAGGCTATGTGTCTGGTGTCTGCTAGTCAAATTTATGAATAGGAATCTACCCCACATGGCATTTGAGTTGTTAGGCATCCTCCATGCTAGTCCTGCATGTGTAGCAGTGTTCCTAAACTCATTTATGTGCACATTAAGGCCTCCTTCCTCTTTAGGCCTAGTGACAATTCTCCACCCTACTAGGTGAATTTTTTCTCAATGACAGTGGTATCCCAGATGAAATTTCTTTGAATCTTGTCAATGTGATTGCACACCTGGGTTGGGAGCTTTATATACTGCATGACATGACTGGAGATACATCCTAGAAAGGACTTAGCTAGAGTGGTTCTCCCAGTCATGTTCAGAAATTGAGTTTTCCAGTTGGCTAGCTTAGTCTGCATACTATCAATGATGAATTGAAAGTCCCTATTGGTAGGCCTCTTATGGAAAATAGGGAAGCCTAGGTACTTAACAAAGGATTTGCTAGCCCTAATAACCAGGCAGCTGACCAATGTATACATTGTAACCTGGTAGCAGTTTGATGAGAAAATAACTTTAGATTTGAGGTTGTTAACCTTTTGACATGATTTACAGCTGAACTCATGCAGGGTTTTCATAATTGTTGTATAATTGTTGCAAAAAGAGTCAGGTCATCAGCAAAGAAGAGGTGGAAGATTTTTGGCCCTGTTTTGCTGATTTTAATAGGGAACCAGTTACTAGCCTGGACTTGTGCCTCAATGCTCCTGGAGAGTCTTTCCATACACATAATGAAGATATATGGAGGCATAGGATTTCTCTGCCTGATGCTCCTACTAGGGTGGAAAAAGTCAGTCTTCCACCCATTAACCAAGACAGAGATAGAGATTGTGGTTACACATGAGAGGATCGTTTTCATCATGTTATCACGGAAGCCAAAGGAAGCCAGGGTATCCCTAATGAATGACCATTCCAATCTATCAAAAGCCTTTTCCAAATCAATTTTGAGGATCATGTTGACATATTTTCCTTTCATTCCTTTAAAATGGCTAATGTGTTCCTGCACTATGATGGCATTGTCACTGGCCCTCCTATTGGATAGGAAACTAGCTTGGCTTGGGCCAATGATGGATGGCATAACATGCTTGATCCTATTGACTATGATTTGGATAATCAGTTTGTATATTGTATTGCAGAGGCCTATAGCTCTGAAGTTCTTTAGTATTGTAGCATTTTGCATACTTAGGAATCAGACAAAGGGAAGTTGTGTTACTAGCAATGTTCATTTCATGATTGTGGAATATTTGTTTGCAACAATTGATGACCTTATCCTCTAGTACATTCCAGTACTTTTGATAAAACATGGCGTGTAATCCATCAGGGCCAGGTGCTTTGATAGGTTTGAAAGAGAACATAACACTTTTGATTTTACTAACCCTTAACTGAGCATTCAGGTTAATCTGATTACTTAAGGAAAGAATGTGTGTGGTGTAGATTGTGCTCTACCAGCCTGTGGGAGATGCTGAGTGATCACTAGTGTAGAGTTTGGAGTAAAACTGGTAGATAGCATCATTGATGCCTTTTTGATCCTGAATCCAATTCCCTACCTCAACCTGTAAGGCAAGGATCCAGTTTCTCGGGTGGATGTATGAAAGAACCTAGTATTAGCATCTCCTCCATTTCTTTTTCCACCATTTCCATCCACATCTCTTTTATTTACAAATAATAAAACCCAACAATAGATTTATAACCCATCCTATATTTGTCTTTGGCTGAAAAGGTAGGGAACAAAGATTAATCTAAAGGTTTTTCCAGGATGGAAAAGGGTTTCTTCGCTCCTAAGTACCTTGAAGCTGGTCATGTTAATCTGAGGACAGATTTCTTATGCATTTGGGATTCTTCTGATTGAAATAAGGAGAGGCAAAGAGGTTATTTTTGAGCAGTAGTGATGGATTCAGAATTTAGACGTTATAGGTTTTGAGTTGATAGAGCTGGTTTGAAACCTTGATCAAATACAGATGGATGCAAAAAATTAGATAACATGTTTACAAAATAAACTTGTATGTTTAGATTCCGGATATAAATAAGAACAAGTTTGATATAAATAAGAACTAGTTTGTAACGTCTTTCAAATATAGTTTTTCTTCTTGTTGTGGAGGGTGAAAGACGGAAATACATATCAAAGTGCTCTTCACTTATTCCAAAGTCGAGTGGTTTAGCAAAGCATCCTACACAAGAATTTACAATAGCAACTGCTTTATAGCTGCAAGAGAAATACAAGGAATAACTGCACATGAGAACTCGAATTTGCAACATATTCTGGAGAGAGCTTATAGTTCCTCCTGCTTTATAATCCAGAATATGTTACAAATTTGAGATGAACTGACAAATTCTTGGGTAGATTTACTCTGCATCTTTAAGTCAACGAGCTATTACTGGACTAACGATCTGAAAAGCCGCCTCAGCTTCACCTGAAGTTGAATACCTTCCATACATTTCAAAAGATGATTGAGTAAGAAAACAGAGGTTGAAGACAATATCTGTCATTTTGGGCCTTTCTGTTGATTTCTCGGATATGCACGCCTTCGCCAAGGCAGCCAAACTTAGAGCATCTTCAACAGGGTAAAAGCTCAACTTGGGATCCACCCACCTTCTAAATTTCTCCTCTCTGTTATCTTCAACTTCCAAGATTCCCTTAATCTCTTTCAGCATCAGAATCTCATCATTATCTTTTGACTCCATTGCTGTCTTTCCTGAAAGCAACTCCAAGAGCACAAGCCCAAAAGCAAACACGTCGACTTTCAACATCATTGAGCTGGTAGCATGTGTGGCTGTAGAGAAACTTGCAATTTTGGCTTTAAACCTTGAATCAAGAAGTATGTTACTCGTTCGGATATCCATGTGGACAATACTAGGTTGACTATGTTCATGCAAGTATTGCAGAGCATTTGCAACATCCAATGCTATATGTAACCTTTGGCTCCAACCGAGCGATACCACTGAGCCAGAAGCAGATGATCCGGGAAACAACCACTTATCCAGTGAACCATTTTCAGCATATTCATAAACCAAAAAGAAATTCCCGTGATTGTCTGATGAAACGCCCATTACTTTCACCAGATTTGCATGATTTAGTTTCTGAAGTATCATCAATTCCTCTGAAGCTTGGTTAGTTTTTTTGACAGCTACAACCTGGTCGTTGATCGTGGCCTTGTACACTGATCCTCCTATACTGTATCTTTCACTGAAGTTCCTCGTCGCCTCCATGATGATCTTCAGGTCATACATTATTGGCTTTCCAATATAGCCAGAAACTCCAGGAAGAAGCTTATCTTGAACGGTCTTATGCTCCACAATTTCATTTTTGGAGGGTTTCTTGGTCTGAATAAGATCAGAAGATTCCAGAGTAGAAGTATTATGGGCTAATATTCTCCTCTTCTCGTGTAAAAGACGCATGTATACCATCAAGCACAATGAGAAAACTACAAGAAACCCCATACTACTTAAAACAGCAATGAGGATCCATCCACGTTTGGATTTTCTACTGCTCGTAGGAGAGGGGTAAGATTGCAGAATAATAGGAAATTTTACCGGTATCAAGACAGGAAGACATATTGCAGCAGTGAAATTTCTGTAATTGTTTGCGGCCAGAATGTCAGGTGCAGATGCTCCGAACATATTGCTTACAGGCAGTAGATCATCCAAAGGCTGCCATACATAAGTAACAAGGTACTGAAATCCCTTTTCGAGATCAGAATGTGCAGGGCATTTGCAACGCAAAGGAAAAACAGCTTCTGCCCCAACTGTCAAGTTGGTTGGATCTAGTGTTGGATTCATATCTTGCACCACATGATAGTCAGTAAGGTTCTCAAACGCTCCGACTGAAGCTGAATAAAAGCTGTCACCTTTCTTGATCTGATAGGTGACATTGGAGAAATAATGAGAACCATTGCAGTAGCACTTAACGGGCACGAGTAAAAGCTGGTCAGGAAATAGCTCAGTATCCTCTGAAACTAGACCTGTGGCCTTAGCTATACTTAAACGACTGACTTCAAGAAGATCGGAGATACTTCCCACATCAAAATAATTTGGTGGACGAGCACGATATGTGACATAAGTATCACAAGACAAGGAAGAGTTTATCGAGCACGAAAAGTCTGTGTTTGTACTAGATGTTTGAGCAGTTATGTTAGAGGATGAAAGTATGAGAAAGAGGAAAAAGTTGTAAAACAAGGAGACAAGAGGAACTCCCATTGCTGCAAGCTTAGATAGCAAGGAACCAGCTAGAAAGTTTATTTGGTAGCTCGAGCAAGAGTTGATTTTAGGGATTTATTAAACATTAATCTGAAAGCTACAGAAATTCTTGAAGTTTGGAAGGATATAATATTGTCTAGGAGGCCTTGTCTGTAGCTTTGTCTGTGAGATACCCTCTTGTCTTCTCTGCCTACTCTCATATTCTATGCTGCTGTCTCTATCACTATGCAACAATGCTTCATAAAATATTCTCAATAAGCAAAAGGAAATCATTTGTATATATAATCATTACTTTCTCCTTGACTATGACATTCCCTTTCGAACCTTTTCTAAGGAAGCTTCAGCTATTAGATTAATACTAGAACCAAATCCAGACGGCACGGATTCCCCCTTCCTATCAAAGTTCGTTTAGTAAACAACTATGAATAAAAAATTAGAGATACACACGAAGTCTTAGAGACGGTTGTCAATGCCAGGAGCCTAGGTATATGCTTAACACAGGCAAGTCGAGCTTGTGTCCCTCTCTTACCTTAGGAGAGAGGGACATAATAAAGCAAACAAAAATTACAATTGTCAGTTTCTTGGAGACATTGCGGGTGTATTTGGTATGACGAAGAATAGTTTTCGGTGAATATTTTCAAGAATTGAGTCGTTTTCTGGTGCTTGGTTGCTAAGAAATATGTTCCAAGGAAAACACTTTTCACTAAAAGGAGGAAAATGGCTTCTCCCATCTTCACAATTAATTTAACTCTTTAATATCATTGTTTTAACCAACACTTGGAGATCATAAACAATCTTATATACTAAAATTTTTCATCAAATACCAACTGAAGAGTCCTCTCTTGACAAGATCTCTGCCCTTCCGACTGAAATGATATGGGAGACAGAGGGCTGCTTGGTTTCCAGGATAAAAGTTTTGAGAATCTCAGAAAACTAATTTTGCATGGAAATAAGGTAAAAACCCAAGAAAGTCCTTAATGACAATGCAAAAACTGTAATTTAAGTCCTAGAGGTAGAAAAATGGGCATCCATCATATGTGGACGGTGGCCCTGGGATGAACTAGCAAAAAACCTAGAGCATACAACAACAAACCCAGTGTAATCCCACAAGTGGGGTTTGGGAAAGCCTAGAGAGTACAAAAAGGCAAACGCCCTACCCTCTGATAAAACATATATCACGAGTATATCTTGATTACAAAGAGAAAGATACAAGATAGAAACTAAACTCTAGCAAATGAGTGAATTGCGATATCACCACATATATAAGTAAAACAGTTGCATTATTGACAACTAGGATTTTTGGTTAGATGCCAAGTAAAAGGCCAGTTGATTCGTTCGTTATTTTCAGCAATATTATTGCAAAGATCAACGCTTTCATTTCTGATCAACATAATCAAAATGCTATAAACATATAACCAGACCTCCTTAATGAGAGTTAACTTGATGACGTTGACCTGAAATATGAAGAAGTAGGACATTTGCTAAATTGACCTGGAAAAGCACTGTAGTTCTACATCTTGATCAATGACATTAGTCCTTCAACTACATGTCGACTGGAAACTATTAGAGTAAATGTTATACACTCTTGAAAGATCTTCAGAGCTCACAGTAAACATATGTCCAGGCAAAGCAAGGGGAAGAGCATCACTTATTTCCTCAGTTCTTTCTTCTACAGAAGCAGCTTCTCGAAGCTTGCCTTCCTTCCAGAGACTCTTGACAAGCAACTGTTTGGTGTTAGCATCAGGCAACAACCCCGAGTTCCTCATGTCCTCAAAAACCCTGAGCGCAAGAGCAGCTCTTTCACATTTGCAATAAGCATGGATGAGAACTTTATACATATAAGCATCAGGCTCTATACCGCTCTGCCTAACCATCCCGAAAAGCCTCTGCACAGTTTTTATATCTCCATGAAGCGCAAAATAGTTCATAAGTCCAGAATATGTTTGCAAATCTGGAACAATCCCTAGTAAACTCATTTCTTCGAGAATATTTAAGGCGTCCGAATTCATGTTACATTTTACCAAAGTCCGTAGAAGAGATGAGTACAGAAGCAACTGACTGCTTTTAGATATGGGACCACAGATCGTTTTAATGCTTTTGAAAACCCTAAGAGCGGGATCACCATTACCAGAAATCCCATAAAAATCTATGATTAACCGAATCGTGTTGAATGACAATTGAATGCCCTCTCTTTCAACCTTGGACAAAAGTTGATCAACCAAATCGACACATCCTTGGCGAGCTAATCTTGTGATCATTCTTGAAACTGTGTATATATCATGAGTGAATCCTGGTTGACAAGCAACCCAGCAGAAGAATTGCCAAGCTGTTTCTGCTGACTTGAAGCTCCTGATCATCTTGCAAACCAACCTAGTCGTCCAAACTAATTTTGCATCTACCAATGCTGAAACCTCCTCAGCGCCCCAGTTCTGCAAAGCATTAGCTAAAGAAGCTGGATCCAACCATGGCTTCAGGTGAGGTTGATCCACAGCATTAGTATGGTTACAGTCACTCTCTTTATCATCTTCATCATCATTATCGTCTTCACTACTATCCATAGAGTAACCTATCTTCTTAATCCTCCCATCCGGTAACATGTCCCATAGCAATTCATTTGTCTCAGCATCATAACCAGCATCTTGCATCTGCTGCAATGACCAAAGCATAGCTCGACCTGGCAATATTCCATCACTCTTCATCTGATCAAGCAAAATTTTGACAACATCTAATTGATTGGCGATACTGAATGCTTCCACTAGAACAGAATACTGCTTTAATGTCCGTTTCATCCTAACATGAGGCAACATATGGAAAAGCTCAATGGCTGAATCCAACTTTCTCGATCTAACAAGATGCTCAATTAGAATAGTGTACGTCCTGCAATTAGGAAGTGCCCCTTCTTCGATCATTCTATGGAATACCCTCACAGCATCACTGTCCTTACCCAACTGAACACATAGTCCCATTACAATGTTATAAGACTCAGTACACGGATGCTTTTGAAGGGTTGTCCTCCACTCGTCCCACACACGAACAACCTCGTTAAACTCTTTACTAATAGCATACCATCGCATCTGATCCATATAACTAACACGCGCAACATTAATGAACTTGCCTGAATTAATGGCATTGATAAGGGCTTGGAGTTTAGCAGTTTCACGCACCTTAGCAAGAACCTTGGCCAATGCATAAAGTGTGTTCTGGGTATGCGCGAAATGGGAAATTGTTTTGAGATTCTCAATCAAACTGAGAGCTGAATCAGGTGAGGGAGCTGATTGAAGTGCATTAGTGACTACAAAAGAGTCCAAAGTAGGATTCTCGAGATGGGGAATAAGATTATCTGAAGAATTAGACCGAAGAGCGACTCTGATTGAATCGATAAGTCTCGCTCTTTGGAAATATAAATCTACTTTATTTACATTTTGAGTTCTCAAGAAACGGCGAAAATGCAAAGATAAATTATTAAAGGTGCTGTTTATTTTGTAGAATCGGTTGAAGTACATATAGCTTATATGCAAATGACAACCTAAGAAAAGCTAGGTAAGAATGTAGTTAAAGGAACAGGAGAGTTATTAGAATTTGAAAGGTGCTACGAGGACAAAAGTTCAGGATTTTTACCAGGAAGGAGATGAGGAGTAAGAGTGATGCGACAGAATATCAAACAGGTGGTGTGCGTGGACAGCTCTTTAGGAACTTCAAGGATTTATGACAAATATCAAACAGGTGGTGTGCGTGGACAGCTCTTTAGGAACTTCAAGGATTTATGACAAATATCAAACAGGTGGTGTGCCTGGACAGCTCTTTTTAGGAATTTCGACGATTTTGCGAAAAACAGATAACGCCGTGGTTAGATCAACAAAGAGTAAGATAAAGAGACTAAGCCCGTTATTTTGGGCTAAATTACGTGAAAATAACACAGGCTAATCAGTTTTCGTACTGGTAATTGAAAAATAGTCAAAATTTGTAAAGGCATTGAAAAATAATTACTATTTTGCTGAATCTTGCGTATAAACATCTAGCATATTATGTTAAAACTCCAGCACATAATGAAATTTCAGCACGTTATGCTGGAATCTCTTATGTAAAAAATTCGATCTCCAGCATGTTATGATAGATTTTTTTTCGAATTTTTAAGAGTGTTTTTGTATCGATTTTATTTTTACATGAAAATATTATTAAATTTTAATTACTTTTAAAATTGTGATAATTTTTTAATTATTAGTTGTAAATCTGTCTATTTCTGATTTTCTCCCCATGAATTCTAAAGATTCAGGATGATAAAGGGACTAAGCCCATTATTTAGGGCTAAATTCTAAAGATTTAGGAGGAGTTTTTGTGGGCTGCGTTTTTTAATTATCTAAGAAATTACAGAAATACGAGACTATTAACTTTTGACTCCCGCTGGTTATATAGGTAGAACTTTAAGGTTAAAAGTTAAAAGTCTAGTCCATAGGGCAAGAGAGGGAAACACTTGTTAAACTTGAAATTCTACTCAAGCAAGAACAAAAAATCAAAACCATCCATTTTGAGAGCTATTGGTATACTTCACCCTAAATTATCGAGCCTATGTTCTAACCTTTTTGGGCTTCATGTAATGTGTTGTGGATCCGAATGAAGCAGAGAAGCATGATACTGCCTCTCCCGGGGTAGTGTAGATATAATATTTTGGGTCATCGTTAAAGTCATATCCGTATTACATAAACTTTGTAAAACTTACCCACTTCAAAATACATTTTAGAATTCGCCTCTGAAGTTATAAATTTAAGGTATTATATCCAACTTTAAAAGATCATATATGAAGTTCTTCATTATCTTCCATGCAACTTCAAAAATTGCGTTTGAAGTTTACCTGAAGCAGTCCTAACTTCATATCTCTGGAGTAAATACCATATCTTCTTTTCATAAACCATAGATATTCCTAATTAGCATCAAACCATGCTCTCTCTCTAACGAATTCAATTCGAATTTCTTCACATTTAAGCTAAACTCGTCTTATGGCGCAAACAACAACTAGCAAAGTACGAAAAGGAGCCGGCAGATGACGAGAAAAGAATACTCTGTTGGATTTTTCAGCAAGTACAACATAGCCTATCTATAAAACTTTTCTGAAGGAGAAGAAGAGAAGCAGAAGAAGCAAGAAAAATGGAAAAATATGAAATGCCGTTACACAAGTACCGGTTAAACTTTTTTTCTAAAAATGGATACAAGTTAAATGGGACGAGAGGCCAGTGAATTTTTTTACCTAATATCCCTTGTTATTAGTATTGCATGAAACAGTTTCCTCTTATTTTTACCTTTTCTTCTACATTTTAATGTAATGCAATGGAACAAAAATCTGCTCCATCCAAGACAGAATACTCCTACCCAAAAAAAATTGTTAAGAGTTTCCACTGATTCTGTAGAAAATAGAGTAATTGAACTTTGAAAAAGATATTTTTTAAAAGTTGAAGTCGTATTAGAACATAGATCTCTTAGAAAAGAAATTACAAATTTTTGTAAGTTGAAATTATTATTTCTCCTAAAATATTTTCAAATAAATTGCTTTAATATATTAACTATTGGTGTTCATATTTACAAATTAATATTCAGATAGTCAAACTAATATGTAAATACTAAATTCAGTATCCATAAAAGATTACAACATTATTTATTATTAGAGTTTCCTTCACCCATTTCTGATTGAATTCATTATCATCTATCTATATTTATATATTTATATTATATTAAAAGCACGAAAACCCTATCGAAATGTCATTCGTATTTTTTATCCTTTAAAAGTTGATTTCACACAAGACAAAATAGTTATTTAATTATTTTCCTAATATTTAGGACTTCAAAATTAACTACAATTTAATTTAACAAAATAATAATATTTAGGACTTAAATTCAATTAAAATTTACCTTATTATCTTTCTTTACTTGACTAGATTTTATAAATTGCCTTTTGGAGTTTAATACGTGGCCATTAACGCACTTTTAATTCTTAGCTTCTAAAGTATAAGTATTTTTTTTTCACAAATTACTGATAATTGATTACCTAAAAATTATGGATCATCCATCATCAATGCATATTGTTCACTTTTTGCTTGTTAATTTTTTAAGAGTTTTGATTTAATCTTATGTTTAAATTTCTAGAAGTCTAAACTAATATGACGTTAATTTAAAAAATAAATTAAGCTACAATTATACTATGTGAAATTGTAACTACCGTTAATTTTTTAAATTTAAGATAAATTGATGTATTTGAAACTCTTGAAATAACTATAAATCTGTAATTTTTTTCCTATAGTTTTTCAAAATTAACCTCAACATGGTGAATCTTGAAATTTCAAAGTCGTTATTGGCGGAGTTTATTTGGAATGAGTTTAGGGTAGTATTAACTTTATTTGGTGTTAGATGAACGTGCAAATAAGGAATTTTAGGCTTAGATTAATAAGAATCTAGGCAACTTTGTTACACAAAAAGAAGTTAACTTAGCTTATCTATAATTTTGATTAACTTTGAATCCTGTATAATGACATATGAACGTAATAAAAAAAAGATGCTAGATGAGATATAATAACATAACATATTTGCATCTTATATAATAAAATATTTATAACTATAAAAACTATTGAACTAATTATACTAAATTTATTCAGAAAAATATTGAATTCAACTATATTGTGTCAATGTAATAGTATTTATTATCATCATTTAAATACATGATGCACTTCGTTTAACCTCCATAGCTATTTTTCAATAATTTATATAAATTTTATATTAATTAATACGATGCACACGTATAATGCATGTACACTAAAACTAATTAATCAACACCTACAATTCTCATACCACCTCTCCCCATATTCCTTTTCTTACCCTCTTTGCCTAATCTGTCACGTTTCTGCGGCACACGTGTCCCTTTTTGACACCTCATGTCCCCCATGGACCACAGCTCCCACATGGACTGGGCCATACATTGCCGTCCCTGCTCACTTTTGACCCCCAAGGTTGGACCAATAAGGCTTTCGGGTAAGGCCTCAGGCCCAGATCCAATCTGCCAGTAAAATTGGCAATCGGGAGAAAAGAGAAGAAAGGAATAAACGTCTCTCCCTTCTATTTTAAGAGTTCGGGCAATCTGAATTAGATATAAAAATTAATTTAAATTTTTGATTTTCGAATTGAAGAAATAATAATTTCAATTTAATAAAATAATTTTGAATTGGATCAAATTTTTTAAGTTCGGTTTCGAATTAATCGGTTTGGATATTTCAGATTCTTATCAAATATTGATTCTAATTTAACAAAAAGAATATAGAAATCTACCTATAAAAAGAAATTGACAACATACTAAATATTTGGAATCTTTATAATTTACATATCTGATGTGGAATATTATAAATTTGCAGTTACTTCTCAAATATTATATAACTTAATCGCATCTGTAGGAACAAGAATAGCAGAAAATAATCAAGAAAATTCTCTTCCTTCCCATTGAGTTACTATGAAGCATAAAAAGTTAGTGCTAAGCAATTTGCAACATTTGAATGCCGCTTCGTAGGAGATGGTTGTTTTACTCGATCACATATATATTAAAACAGCATATTATATACTTGGTATTTTATACTAAAACTCGTGTACTTTCTGGAGGCTATCAAATGTGATTGATTGTGCATAAATAAACAATGAAAAGGCTTTGATTTCGTTTAAAAAGGAACTTGATATATACACTCGTGTGTAAAATAAGTGCCACGTTTGAAATGGACAACATTTAACATTATTGTAATGATAACATTCCTCTTTTTGTTGTCATTACATCAAAAAATACATTCCTCCTAATACAAGTTCTCAGCGGGGATGTTTTTCAACCTTTTTTTACCATTAACCTATCTAACGTTGGGTGGGGCTGATGTCACCATCCTTAAATATTTATAAGTAAGTAAAATATTCAGACCTTTATGGTTGGGGTTTTACATCATTAGGTAAAAGGTTCTTGTTTTGGTATACTTTTCCTGGTAGTTTTATATATTTTCTTCTGACGAAAAATTAGAGATTGGCCTTGGAAGAACTTTATCAATACCTTAGCATAATCACTAATCATACATTTAGCAGTCATAGCTTAGATGAGAGATGAACTTGTTCCATATCTGTTTAGACTTTGAACAGACCTTGATAATATGTGAAGAATTCTCTACAGCATCATATCGTTCATATCTTTGTAATTCTATAATCTTCCTGGTAACTCTAACCTCATTTAACA
The DNA here is from genome assembly GCA_002018475.1 of Nicotiana obtusifolia. Taxonomy (NCBI): domain Eukaryota; kingdom Viridiplantae; phylum Streptophyta; class Magnoliopsida; order Solanales; family Solanaceae; genus Nicotiana; species Nicotiana obtusifolia. The sequence continues at coordinate 36,186 of MCJB01032047.1, read as the reverse complement.
TAAGCTTATTATGTCTTACCAGCCATATATATAGAATACTTTATCTTATCAAGAATGTGTATATTAGTTCATCTCCAGTCATCTTGAGTAGTTTCATCATCACAAGTGCTGATTTTGTGCTAAACTTCTTATTACTTGTTCCGTTCCAAGTGATTTTATCTGCAAAGATAACATTATCAGCAATAAAATGGGATAAAACAGAATTAATTTCGACCATTTCAAGACAGTAATCTACAGAATTAGAAAGATCTCATTCGCCATCCTGCAACACGTCAGATAAAATAATTGAAATGTCACTCCAATCAATATCAATAATAATATGGTAAAATAGCATCGGAGCCGCTTAAACTTGCGCCTGTTTGTCGACCCGATAAATAAACTTACAATTTTTCCATTTGAATACCTCTACTCGATCAAAATCCATATTTTAAACACCTCCACCAGAGCGTGAACCTCAATTGCGCTGACAAGGATTACACATCACACGCTAAGCCTTTTATTATTTGACATGTGTAATTAGTGAGTCCCATTTTTTAAATTAATTTCTGAAAATTTTAAAATCATTGTCTTTCTCTTCTTCTCCAGCGCTATCAAAACTATTCCAATGGTGAACCAAAGCACTAACAGAAGGTCGAGAACCACCAACTTCGTCTACCACCGCCATAAACTCCAGCCATAAATACTAATTAGACATTTAGACCTATTACCAGAAAAGAAAAAAATACCGAATCAACCACAACAACCTTTAGCGATTCCAACTGATAAAATTTCAATGTCAAACTCAATTTCAACAGCGCCAGCAAAATTGGAAAATTCCTCCAATGCAAAATTTGATTTAGTGATTTCAACAAAAAGAAAAAATGTGCAAACCCTCAAAAATATTTCTTTTACTCTAAAAATCAACCCCAATATACATTAGTTATTATCACCACTGTCACCACCATTGTAAACAAAGGAATATGTGAATGGGAAGGGGAAACACATCTGGCGAAGAAGGGATTAAGTTGCTAGGACGGGGAGAGGGGGGTGTGGAGAGAAAGAAAAGATAGACATTCACTCTAAGTAAAATTCTATCCATAACACTTCCCTTTGAATGTCTATTCAATAGGTAATGTGTATCGTTAAAACCTTAACTAAAATACAACGCAGCAGGAAAAATATTCTAGAGAAAGAAAAAGAGTACACATGTTTAGAAATATGCCTTTTGATTGCCTCGATAAAAACATTGCAAAGAAAACCCAGTGGGACAATATCTTGTAAGGGAAAAAGAGTACAAGACGTATTAACTCCCCCTGATAAGAGTATCAATTCACATCCTTGAGCCTTTGGATCTTAATCTTGTCCACTAGTTTCTTGAAGGTTGAAGTCGGTAGAGATTTTGTGAATAAATCAGCCATATTATCACTTGAACGAATCTGTTGCACATTAATATCACCTATCACTATTCTTTGAAGCTCATGTGCGAAAAATAACTTCGGTGAAATGTGCTTTGTTCTGTCTCCTTTTATGAATCCTCCCTTCAATTGGGCTATGCATGCTGTATTATCTTCGTAAAAAATCGTGGGTAGTTTGTCACATTTCAAACCATATTTATCGCGAATAAGATGTATTATAGACCTCAACCACATGTTCTCTACTTGTTTCATGAATAGCAATTATCTTAGCATGACTGGATGAAGTAGTCACGATTGATTGCTTAGTCGATCGCCAAGATATGGCAGTGCCTCCACATGTAAACATATAGCCTGTTTGAGATCGAGCCTTATGTGGGTCAAATAAATACCCAGTGTCGGCATAACCAACAAGATCGAGACTACAATTATTGCCATAAAATAAGTCCATATCGGTAGTCCCTTTTAGATACCGTAATATGTGTTTGATTCCATTCTAATGTCTCCTTGTAGGAGCAGAGCTATATCTTGCTAAGACATTAACTGAAAAAGTTATGTCAAGTCTTGTAATATTAGCAAGATATATTAGTGCACCAATTGCACTAAGATATGGTACTTCAGGACCAAGTAGCTCTTTATTCTTTTCTTGAGGTCGGAACGGATTCTTATTCACATCAAGTGATCGAACAACCATCGGAGTACTTAATGGATGTACTCCATCCATGTAAAACCGTTTTAATACATTTTCTGTGTAGGTAGATTGATGAACAAAAATTTCGTTTGCCAAATGTTCAATTTGCAAATTGAGACATAATTTTGTATTTCCGATATCTTTCATCTTGAATTCCTTATTTAAATAATCAATTACTTTTTGGAGTTCTATAGGAGTTCCAATAAGATTTATGTCATCAATTATACGGCAAGTACAACAAATTTCGGTGTTGTTTTCTTTATAAAAACAGAAGGACAAATTGCGTCATTTATATAACCTTCCTTTAATAAATACTCGCTAAGTTGGTTATACCACATTCTTCCTGATTGCTTTAGACCATATAAAGATCTTTGCAATTTGATTGAAAATATTTCTCGGGACCTTAAATTATGTGCGTCAGGTATTTTAAATTCCTCGGGAATTTTCATGTATATCTCATTATCCAGTGAGCCATAAAGGTAGGCTGTAACCACATCCATTAAATACATGTCAATCTTTTCATGGACAACAAAATTAATTAGATAACGGAACATTATAGCATCCATAACAGGAGAATACGTCTCTTCATAATCGACACCAGACCTTTGTGAAAATCCTTGTGCAACAAGGCGTGCCTTATATCTTTGTACCTTATTTTTTCATTTCTTTTATGTACAAAGACCCATTTATAGCTAACAGGCTTAACAACATTAGGTGTTTGGACTACAAGCCCAAAAACTTCACGTTTCGTAAGTGAATCCAACTCGGATTGGATTGCTTCTTGCCATTTTGGAAATCACGTCTTTGTCGACATTCTCCAACAGATTGAGGTTCAAGATCCTCACTATCTTGCATAATGTTAGATGCAACATTATATGCAAAGATATAATCCACCACTATATCCAATCGATTCAAATTTTATCTCAATATCGATTGGATTTATTGGTAGTTCCTTATTCTTGAGTCTCATGCTCAATGATTTCATCATGAATCTCAGGATTGGTTAAATCGTAGATTTCTTCACGAGACTCTTTCGTAGTGTCATCTTGATCATTTTTTTTCTTTTTCTAGGAATTCGATCCTTAGAACCCAATGGTCTACCACACTTTAGACGTGCTTTTGACTCATTATCTATGGCACTAGAAGATTGTCCAACAGGAACATTTGAAACATTCTCTACAGGGATATGTGATTTTGTTATCCTTTTCAGATCTGTAAATGCGTCTGGCATTTAATTTGCTAGTTTTTGCAAGTGAATGATCTTTTGTAACTCTTTTTCACAATAGGAGGCACGTGGATCAAGATGAGACAATGATGAATTTTTTCACAAAATTTTTCGTTTGGTTTCACTAATTTTTCCCCCTAATTTTGGGAAAAGTGTCTCATCCAATCGACAGTTTGCACGAGCAGTGAACATATCCCCCATTAATGTTTCGAGGTAGCGAATAATGGAGGGCGATCCAAACCCAGCACATATTCCTAACCTTCTTTGGGGACCCATTTGGTGCGATATGGCGGTACTACAGGCACATATACTGCCGCATCCAAAAATTCTTAAATGGGATATATTAGGTTCATGACCCAAAACTAATTGCAACGTGAAATATTTATAATAATTTATCGGTCTGAGACGAACTAGCATTGCTGCATGCAAAATGGTATGACCCCAAACAGAAGTAGGTAACCTCATTTTCATGAGTAACGCTCTTGCTATCAATTGCAGATATTTAATCAAAGACTCTGCAAGGCCATTTTGAGTGTGAACATAAGCTATATGATGTTCCACTTTTATCCCAATTGATAAGCAATAATCATTAAATGTTTAGGTTGAAAACTCAGCAACATTATCAAGTCTAATAGACTTAATTGGATTATCGTAAAATTGTGCCCGTTATCAGATTATTTGTGCCATTAATTTTGCAAACGCCAGGTTGTGAGATGACAATAGGCACATATGAGACCATATAGAATATGCATCTATTAAGACCATAAAATATCTGAACGACCCACTAGGTGGATGAATAGGTTCACAAATGTCCCATTGTATACGTTCCAAGAACGCAGGGGACTCAAACCCAACCTTTTTTGGTGATGGTCTAACAATTAACTTGCCTTGATAGCAAGAAGTGCAAGAAAATTTATTATTTAAAAAAATCTTTAAATTCTTTAATGGATGCCCATTTGAGTTTTCTATAATCCGTCTCATCATAATTGATCCAGGATGTCCCAATCGATCATGCCAAAGTAAAAATATTGAAATCAGTAGCCTTTTGGTTTACGGTAGAATGTGCCTCAATTGCACTAATTCTTGTCCAATACGGGCCACAAGATAAATATGGGAACTTCTAATAACCCTTTTCTGTCCAGAGACATTTTTGGTAACGATGAGGTATTCAAGATTACTCTCATATATTGTCTCAATATGATATCCATTTCGCCGGATATCTTTAAAACTCAACAAATTCCTCTTGGACTTGAAGGAGAACACTGCATTATCTATGATAAATATTGTTCCCCTAGGCAGAGTTATAGTGGCTCTTCCAGAGCCTTCAATTAGATTACTATTACAAGAAATTATAATAATATCTGCCTTACACATACTTAAATGAGAGAAATATTTCTTCTCTTTGAATATTGTATGTGTCGTACATGCATCAATTATAATGACTTACAATTAAGCTTTGATCCAAGTTTGCTTTGTGAGGTATCCATATGTGCTTTCCATGGTTTGACATACAAAAGAAATATACGAATAAATATCAGTATTATTAGATAAAAAGGAAAATAAATAAAGTTAAATCAACAATTCAATATTGACTTTTAGTATAATTTCAAATAAATTCTGATTATGATACAAATAATTTCATACCTAAAAATAATGCATTTGTTGTTATGTGATTTAAAAACTGTAATAGTGAACGAGTTGACTATTAACATAACAAAAAGTTAATTTCTCTCTAATCATTCTGCTCCGATTCTTAAAACTTTCCACCAATAATTTTGAATGTAAAACATGCAAGCCTAAACTCATTTTGATAGACATGGTGTAATACTCCTCATACAAAAAAAAGATAATTAAATAATTGACCCCAAAAAAAAAAAAGAATATAGAAGGGCCGAAGCCCAAAAGCTAATTGCTGTAGGGCATCGAATAGAGTTTGGGAAGGGGTAAAATTCTAATCCCTTGTAATCTCAAGGAAAATGGAATAAGAGTAAGAGGTATGGAGCATTTAAAGCTTCTGCAAACAAAAACAGAAGCTAATGTCAAGCCTAAGGGAAGAAAGAGAGGAACTGCAAACAAACCGTGGAAGATTTTTATTGGGCTCAAAGGTAAGAAAAAGAAAATTTCAACAGATTTTGCCGTGATTATCCTTTGATCTATATAATTACGTTGGGTGAAGTTTAATACTATCGAGAAGTATTATAGACAACAACGTTATTCAAGATTCTTCTAATTCACATGGTTAAGGAAATTGAAGAGTACAATGACAGACAATACAAATGCCTTTTATTAGAAGACAATGGACTGATCTAAGTTAACTGTAGCATGGTAGACAAAAAAATTTGACGAATTGAGTATTAAATATGTGATCTAAAGGGTTGGGTAGTCTAAATTAGTTACGAATTAGTCTAAATAAGAAAATTAATACGAGATTAATATGATGTGACTATAGATTGATCGGAGGAAGTTGTACAGATTGTTCGAGGTGAAGCGTTTGGTAATTCGACACGAGTACTGTGAGTAGTAATCTTACCGCAATTTGTGTTTTCATAACTTGCATGATTTACACATGATTTTTAATATGAATATGTTACCGATTATTTTGAGTTGCATGTGGGACAAGTCTTTTACTCGATATGAAACCGAAATAGTTATTTGAGATGAGTACCGTGATTTTAAATATTTTCGTTGTCACTAGATCTGTTTTACCGTTACTTGAAATTACTGTTATCGAAAGGAAATTATATGATTTGATAAGATTGTTTTAAAATAGTTTCTACGAATATATACGGATTACAGAGACAAGTATAAATGGGAGTAGACATTGAAGGATCCCGTAGCTAACGGCGGGTTCGTTAGACCTGGTGCACCTAGTAATTACTGATTACCGTTATAGCCCTCGCTAGTGGGAAGGTAGAACTAGCATATCGTTACCGATTTCCCTCGAGCAGGGACTACCGTTATATATGACTTCTGGTAAAGAAGTCCACAGTTATACCGATTACATGATCCGTTCATTGAAACCTCCAAAAATGTGAATACTGATATTATACAGTGGTTACCGAGCTTATTACTGAATTGTTAATTATATTTTACTACAAGAAAAGCGTGATGAGACTGAAAATTATTTATTGTTTCTGAAAGGGCATTTTTATGTTATTTTCTCTTTGAGATACTAGCATGTTTCTGACTTGTCCCCAAATAAAAACGGTTGTGGTTAAGTGTTATTACTCACTGAGCTAGCGACTCATTCCCCGCTAATTTTTTTGACAGAGACAGCAGTTGACGCAGGCGAGGATCTCGTTAATTAGAGCGCACATGTTGATATTTCTCGGTGAGCCTCGCACTTGTTCGCGTGGGCAAGATTTTACTTATTGTTATGGTCTTTTCATTGAACTCTTAGAGTCGCTCCATAGTCATTATTTTTAGTGTCATGCGTATTCTTTCATTATTATAGTCTTATGTTGAGTATCGTTCTCATTTATCAAAGTTGGAGATAAATTAGTATTTCTAGTGGTTAGTTGGTGGTTTAGTTATGGTGGAGACTTGTACTGGTTAATTAACAAGTTGTCAATTGTTTGGTATAATATTAGGATGTTTGCTTGTTGATTTGAGACAGGATGTTTTTGGGATGGTCCAAAAACAAGGGAAACTCTGTCTGATTTTCTGTAAAATTTGCGATGAGACTTACTTGGGAACACTTGCTCCTAAGTGCCGTTCACAATCCTAAATTGGGTTGTGACAAAGTTGGTATCAGAGCTTAGGCTTTAAGTCCCGAGTCATGGAGCAATGTTTAGTAGAGTGTTGTTCATGGGTATGTAGGCGCCCATACTTATGATCTCGAGGCTACTAAACATTTAGGAATGTTTTCCCTTCTTTCATTCTTTGATCGTGCGTTGAGATAACTTGAGATTGACTTTGGAATATTTCTTTCGCAGATGGCTAGGACACGCACACCCTCATCTGCTGGACGTGGTGCTAGACGTGGTGCTACTCGGGGTGGCGGTCAAGTTGGGGTTCATCAAACTAGAAGACAGACTGCTCCTCAACCTCAAGTTAGGAACATGGGTCAAACCCAAGCTGATATGCCAGATCAAGTGCAAGAGCAAAGAGTTCACAACGCTCCACCACCAATTCCAACTGTTGCACCTACTGTTGCCTTACCTGCAGATGCAGTGGCAAGGTTATGGAATGTGTTAGAGGCATTGGTGCCTACTCAGGGCGGAAGTTCAGCTTCTCAGGCTACTTTACAAACACAAGCACCTACACAAACTCAGCCTTTCGGGAATAAGGAAGTATCCCTACACGAGTTCCTGAAATTGAAATCACCAAAATTTACAGGTTCCAATAATTCAGCAAATCCTCAAAGTTTCTTGGATGTGACACTTAAGGCATTACGTGCTCTTGGATGTTCTAGTGAGAGAGCCGTGGAGCTCGCAGCATACAAACTAGAGGATATGGCCAACACATGGTATGAAACGGTATTGCTGGGAAGGCCAGCAGGAGCACCACCATTGACATGGGAAGAGTTCACTAAGTTGTTCAAGAATCATTTTCTTCCAGACAGTCTGATGCAACAATATGCTAGAGACATTGAGAGATTGGTTCACACTCTAGATATGGATGTGTCAACATATATCACTAAGTTCTGTAAGCTAGCTATATATGCTCCTCACTTAGTGCCTACCGAAGAAGCTCGAGTTCAGAGGTTTGTTGATGGATTGGTTGGTCGTCTATACACTGCAGTAGCCCCACAGATGAAGACTTTATCCTACTCTGATGTAGTCGACCTTGCTAGAAAGATTGAAAACAAGGGACGTGAGGAGCGTGCAACTAGTGATTTACGTAAGAAGGCCAAAACAGGAGGGGCTTTCAGTAGTGGTTTTAGTGAAAATAGAAGAGCAGGAAATCAGGGACAACAACAATAACAACAGGGTTCTCAGACAGGGACACACATGTCTTCACAGTCCACGTACAGACCACATTACAGACAAGGTAATAGGGGACCATCATCTTCTGGACATCATAATTCTGGGCAGATATATGCCACTACTCCAGTCTGCCAGACTTGTGGTAGATCACATTTGGGCCAATGTCGTGTTCTAACTGGAGAGTGCTTTCGGTGTGGCCAGTTGGGACATCACTTGAGGGCTTGCCCTCAGCCTCCGAGAAATTTCAACCAGGTTTCTATTCAGTCAGCTGCACCGACTCAGACTACTCGTAATACTTCAGGTGCTACAGGTACAGGAAATAGAGGTCGAGGTGCTAGAGACCGTGCTACTGTGAATCAAGGACAAGGCAATGCTGGTAGAGTTCAGGCGAGAGTTTTTGCATTTATTAGACAGGATGCTCAGGCCTCGAATGCAGTGGTTACAAGTATTCTTTCTGTTTGTTCATTTGATGTACTTGCGTTGATTGATCTGGGATCTACTCACTCCTATGTGTCCTCGTACTTTGCTTTGAGATTTAGTAGACAGCCCAAGCTATTGAATGACCTTTTCTAGTTGCTACACTTGTTGGAGAGTCTCTATTAGCTTAATACGTGTATCGTGCTTGTCAGATTTGGGTTGAGGGTAGAGATACTCTAGCTGACTTTATTGTACTTGATATGATTGACTTTGACATGCTGATGGGAATGGACTGGTTATCTTCTTGCTATGCTATAGTCGATTGTCATGCAAAGATAGTTAAGTTTGAGATACCAAAAGAACCTAGTTTTATTCTAAGAGGGAGTCAGGTTCCAGAGACTTGCAAAATTGTATCTTTTATGAAGGCTCAATGACTTCTGAAGAAAGGTTGCTTGGGTCTCTTAGCTATTGTAAATGACACAAGAAAGGGAACAGTTAGTATAGAAAATGTACCGGTAGTGAGAGAATTTTCTGATGTATTTCCTGAGGATTTACCAGGATTGCCTCCAGTACAAGAAATAGACTTTGGTATTGAATTGCTACCTGACACACAGCCCATATCGAATGGCACCAGCAGAGTTGAGGGAGCTAAAACAACAGTTACAAGATTTGTTAGATAAGGGTTTTATTAGACCTAGTATATCACCATGGGTGCACCGGTACTATTCGTAAAGAAGAAAGACGGATCCCTGAGAATGTGCATTGACTACAGGCAGTTGAACAAGATAACAATACGCAATAAATATCCCTTGCCTCGTATAGATGACATGTTTGATCAGTTACAAGGAGCTGCCCACTTTTCAAAGATTGACCTCCGTTCTGGTTATCATCAACTTAGAATCAAAGATGAAGATATTTCTAAGACTGCTTTCAGAATTCGATACGGGCACTATAAGTTTCTTGTGATGCCTTTCGGACTAACTAATGCTCCAGCTGCATTCATGGATTTAATGAATAGGGTGTTCAAGCTGTTTCTGGATAGATTTGTAATAGTATATATTGATGACATACTGATATATTCTCGTAGCCAAAGAGAACACGAGAATCATCTCAGTACTGTGTTACAGACATTGCGAGAACATCAACTTTATGCTAAGTTCTCGAAGTGTGAATTCTGGCTAGACTCGGTAGCATTTTTGGGCATGTTGTATCTAAAGATGGAATTATGGTAGATCCTAAGAAGACCGAAGCTGTGCAGAAATGGCCCAGACCTACTTCTCCTACAGAGATTCGCAGCTTTTTAGGATTAGCAGGCTATTACAGGCGTTTTGTGTAGGATTTCTCCAGAATAGCATCGCCGCTGACCAAGCTAACACAGAAAAATGCAAAGTTTCAGTGGACGGAGGAATGTGAGCAAAGCTTTCAGAAAAACGTGTCTGACAACTGCACCAATATTAGCCTTACCATCAGGTCCTGGAGGATTTACAGTATTCTGCAACGCCTCGAGGGTGGGATTAGGATGCCTTCTCATGCAAAATGGTCGTGTTATAACTTATGCTTCGAGACAATTGAAAAAGCACGAGCAAAACTATCCTACACATGATTTGGAGATGACTGTAGTGGTATTTGCTCTAAAAATTTAGAGGCATTATCTATACGGCGAAACTTGTGAGATTTATACTGACCATAAAAGTCTGAAGTTTATCTTTCAGCAAAGAGATCTAAATCTTCGGCAGCGTCGTTGGATGGAACAACTCAAAGACTATGATTGTTCTATTTTGTATCATCCTGGAAAAGCCAATGTGGTGGCTGATGCATTGAGTAGAAAATCTATGGGGAGTTTGGCACATATAGCCCCTGCAAAGAGACTTTTAGCCAAAGATATTCCGAGACTAGAAGATACAGGTATCAGATTTAGTGTCAGAAATTCAGAGGCATTGTTAGCTTGTGCTCAGGCTAAGTCTTCATTAGTTGAGCGCATTAAGGCCACCCAATATGAGGATGAACGATTATGTAAATACAGAGATGAGGTCTTAGCTGGTAAAAGCAAGGATATGATTGTTGAAAGTGATGGTGTTCTTTGAATGGGTGACAGGCTATGTGTAGCAGACGTAGATGGGTTGAGACATGCTATTCTTAAAGAAGCTCACAACTCTAAATACACTATACATCCTGGATCCACAAAAATGTACCATGACCTGAAGCAATTTTATTGGTGGGAAGGTATGAAGAAAGATGTTGCTAACTTTATTTCTAGTTGTTTGACTTGTCAGCAGGTCAAGGCTGAGCATCAATGACCCGCAGGAGTACTACAACAAATTGAGATTCCAGAGTGGAAATGGGAAAGAATTACTATGGATTTTGTCACTGGGCTACCACGAACCCTTAGAGGTTATGACTCGGTATGGGTGATTGTAGACCGACTGACGAAATCAGCAAACTTTTTGACGGTGAAGACTACATATGGTGGAGTCAGGTATGCACAGATATTTATGAACGAAATTGTCCGACTTCACGGAGTTCCAGTATCCATCATCTCTGATAGAGGATCACAGTTCACTTCACGCTTTTGGAAATCTTTTCAAGAAGCACTGGGTACACGAGTAAATCTTAGTACTGCATTTCATCCACAGACAGACGGGCAGTCTGAACGTACTATTCAGATCTTGGAGGATATGTTGAGAGCTTGCACTCTTGAGTTTGGAAGTAGTTGGGACACTTATTTACCATTAGCTGAATTTGCTTACAACAATAGCTTCCAGTCCAGTATTCAAATGGCACCATACGAAGCATTGTATGGTAGAAGATGTCGTTCTCCTATCGGATGGTTTGAAGCTGGTGAGACTAACTTATTGGGACCTGACTTAGTACAAGAAGCTATGGACAAGGTCCAGTATCAGACAGAGGTTGCTTGCAGCTCAAAGTAGACAAAAGTCTTATGCTGATAAGAGAAGAAGAGATTTAGTGTTCACAATTGGGGACAAAGTGTTCCTACGAGTCTCACCTATGAAAGGTGTGATGCGGTTTGGGAAAAGAGGCAAGTTGAGCCCCAGGTTTATAGGACCGTATGAGATACTAGGCCGAGTGGGAGCGGTGGCTTATCGTTTGGCACTTCCTCCTGAGTTATATTTTATTCACCCAGTGTTTCATATCTCAATGCTAAGAAAATGTATATCAGACTCATCTTAGGTGCTGGAAGTACCAACTATACCGCTTGATGAGAAGTTGTCTTACGAGGAAGAGCCGATGGAAACTGTTGATAGACAGATAAGAAAACTACTGTCAAAAGAAAGTGTGTTCGTGAAAGTCTTATGGAGAAATCATACTATTGAAGAAGCTATATGAGAAATAGAAGATGCTATGCGAGTCAAGTATCCTTATTTATTTCAGTTTATAGGTACGTACCAGAGCTAAATTCGGGGACCGAATTTCATAAGGTGGGGAGAATGTAATACTCCTCATACAGAAAAAGGGCAATTAAGTAATTCACCCTAAAAAAAAAGAATATAGAAGGGCCGAAGCCCAAAAGCTAATTGTTGTAGGGCATCGAATAGAGTTTGGGAAGGGGTAAAATTCTAATCCCTTGTAATCTCAAGGAAAATGGAATAAGAGTAGGAGGTATGGAGCATTTAAAGCTTCTGTAAACAAAAACAGAAGCTAATGTCAAGCCTAAGGGAAGAAAGAGAGGAACTGCAAACAAACCGTGGAAGATTTTTATTTTGCTCAAAGGTAAGAAAAAGAAAATTCCAACAGATTTAGCCATGATTATCCTTTGATCTATGTAATTACGTTGGGTGAAGTTTAATACTATCGAGAAGTATTATAGACGACAACGTTATTCAAGATTCTTCTAATTCACATGGTTAAGGAAATTGAAGAGTACAATGACAGACAATACAAACGCCTTTTATTAGAATACAATGGGCTGATCTAAGTTAAGTGTAGCATGGTAGACAAAAAAATTTGACGAATTGAGTATTAAATATGTGATCTAAAGGGTTGGGTAGTCTAAATTAGTTACGAATTAGTCTAAATAAGAAAATTAATACGAGATTAATATGATGTGACTATAGATTGATCGGAGGAAGTTGTACAGATTGTTCGAGGTGAAGCGTTTGGTAATTCGACACGAGTACTGTGAGTAGTAATCTTACCGCAATTTATATTTTCATAACTTGCATGATTTACACATGATTTTTAATATGAATATGTTACGGATTATTTTGAGTTGCATGTCAAGTCTTTTACTCGATATGAAACCGAAATAGTTATTTGAGATGAGTACCGTGATTTTAAATATTTTCGTTGTCACTAGATCTGTTTTACCGTTACTTGAAATTACTGTTATCGAAAGGAAATTATATGATTTGATAAGATTGTTTTAAAATAGTTTCTACGAGTATATACGGATTACAGAGACAAGTATAAATGAGAGTAGACATTGAAGGGTCCCGTAGCTAACGGCGGGTTCGTTAGACCTGGTACACCTGGTAATTACTGATTGCCGTTATAGCCCTCGCTAGTGGGAAGGTAGAACTAGCATACCGTTACCGATTTCCCTTGAGTAGGGACTATCGTTATATATGACTTCTGGTAAAGAAGTCCACAGTTATACCGATTACATGATCCGTTCATTGAAACCTCCCAAAATATGAATACTGATATTATACAGTGGTTACCGAGCTTATTACTGAATTGTTAATTATAGTTTACTACAAGAAAAACGTGATGAGACTGAAAATTATTTATTGTTTCTGAAAAGGCATTTTTATGTTATTTTCTCTTTGAGATACTAGCATGTTTCTGACTTGTCCCCAAATAAAAACGGTTGTGGTTAAGTGTTATTACTCACTGAGCTAGCAACTCATTCCCCGCTAATTTTTTTTTATAGAGACAGCAGTTGACGCAGGCGAGGATCTCGTTAATTAGAGCGCACAGGTTGATATTTCTCGGTGAGCCTCGCACTTGTTCGCGTGGGCAGAGATTTTACTTATTGTTATGGTCTTTTCATTGAACTCTTAGAGTCGCTCCATAGTCATGATTTTAATGTCATGCATATTCTTTCGTTATTATAGTCTTATGTTGAGTATCGTTCTCATTTATCAAAGTTGGAGATAAATTAGTATTTCTAGTGGTTAGTTGGTGGTTTAGTTATGGTGGAGACTTGTATTGGTTAATTGACAACTTGTCAATTGTTTGGTATAATATTAGGATGTTTGGTTATTGATTTGAGACAGGAAAATTTTTTGGATGGTCCAAAAAACGAGGAAAACTCTGTCCGATTTTCTGTAAAATTTTCGATGAGATTCACTTGGAAGCACCTATTCCTAAGCGCCGGTCACAATCCTAAATTGGATCGTGACACATGGGTCCAGCGTACTTCTCAAATATCAAAATTGACGGAGAACACCAAGTTTTATTAACTATTATTTGACTCATTAATTATCCAAGAATAAAGAACATTAAGTTCATTTCTTTGGTGTTGATGTTCTTCGTTTTACTAGCCTCTTTCGTCTGTTTAGTACTTAACCAATTATCAATTTGTTGTTTTGCTAGTCAACAGAAAAGTTAAGTAAACCAAATCAATAATAAATAATGATTAATCAAAACAAAGTCAGATAGAACGAAAGCTTTATTAAATAAACGACTATCGCTAAACTAATTGATACTAATTGAAAAACTAGTACTCATAGGCAAAAATAAAAGCCAAACTACTCAATTATCTTTAACTACGAATTCATCACCGATTAAGTGGTTTATTTTTTCATCAGGATGCTCAAAAAAGTCTGCCACATCCAAGTGGATAATGTCAAATTCATTGTCATAGATAAAATTAGCTTCAAGACATTTATTTTTTAGAGATACTTGATAAAGCTCAACCAAATGTCTTGATGACGACAAATATTTTTCCAATGCCCCTTTTCACCGCAACAATAGCAATTAGTTTCTGAACTCTTTGCATTTGGCTTCTCATCTTTCACTTTCCACTTTTGGTGGTTATTTTTCTTTTGGGGATGATTAACACCAGAAAAATTTCTTCCATGGCTACAGCCACGATCACGAATAGAGCCACGACCTTTTTCCACGCTTAGCGTAATGGGAATACATCTTATCCTTTTCAGGCAATGGTGTGGACCCAGTAGGTATCCCATGATTTTTCATGAGCAAGTCATTGTTTCGTTCAGCCACAAGGAGAAGAGAAATCAACTTAGAGTACTTCTTGAAACCTTTCTCTCGGTACTGTTGTTGCAGGACCATGTTGGAGGCATGAAACGTTGTGAATATTTTTTCAAGCATATCATAATCAGTGATACTATCTCCACAGAGTTTCAATTTAGAAGTAATTCTGAACATCGCAAAATTGTATTCAGAAACAGACTTAGAGCCTTAGATAAGCCCAATCATATCGTGCTTCTGGAAGTGTGGCCAACTTTAAGTTGTCATATCTTTCCTTGAAGCCATTCCACAAAACAAGTGGATCTTTGAGTGTGAGATATTCTATTTTCAACCCTTCATCAAGGTGATGTCGCAAGAAATCAAGGCCTTAGCACAGTCTTGGGTAGATGCATTATTTTTATTTTTAATGGCGTCTCCAAGACCCATTGCATCTAAGTAGATTTCAGCATCCAATACCCACAACATATAGTTCTTGCCTGAAATTTCAAGGGCAACGAACTTTAGTTTCATAATATCAGACATTATTAAAAGAGCAGAAAAACTATACCTTAGTCTTCTCAAAGAGCTTCTTGAGATGGTAGAGTCTCGTGCTGATAACGTGAAATAAAACAATAAGGAAAAGAATAATATTGCAAGGAAAAGAGAGGTAATTCTTATTGAATTTTAGATGATTTACAATGGGATAAAGCATTTATAGGGGGTAAAATGACATAGTCATAAAGTAACAAACTCTCCAAAGATAGACATTCACTCTAAGTACAATTCTATTCATAACAGTACCACGTTATTCCTTTTTTGGTTACTAATTCTATAATAAGTGATCTCATGATTAAAAATAATACCGAAATAATTTACACATGCCAAAGAATGAAATAATAATCTCAAAATAAAATAGTAAAATTAATAATCTCTGAATTAATACAACATACCAAATACTCAATAAAAAATAATATCAAAATAACTAATTTCAATATAACTAATTTCAGTATATCTAAACGACAGCAAAATGTCCGTTTTGTTTGTAAATGATAATGACTTTTCAACACTTAAAAGAATGGTGGGTTCTGGTGTTTCCTTTCCTATTTCTTGTTTCTTGTCTTGATTTTTGTGTTAAAGACATTCAAGTGCTGGGAGTTGAGATGGGACGTACTGGTGGTGATTCTTCAAATTGTCGTCATTTTATTAAGGGGTTTAGTAATGTTGGTATTAATTATACTTGTATTAGATATTGTATTAGTTATATTGGCATTAGTTATGTTGATATATTTTTATTCATTATTTGATTTGATGTATTAAAACATTACATATTCTCTAAAAAAATTATTTGTTTACAAAAATACCCTCGTAACCAATCCATCACGTTATCTTCTTAAAAGAAACATATATTGTGAAATATTTTTATATGAAAAATACTTAAAAAAAATTATTTGGTTTGTCTACCTATATTGTAGTATAGAGCTTAATATTTATTTATAAAAAAAAATATGCTAAGTATTTATTTATTTACTAGGGATATTATTTTATTTCTCACTTTCTTGGATTATTTCAAACTTTCATTAATATAATATCATATTTTAATCAAGCATATATAAATTTTGAAGGATAATTTTATCTTTAATTAAGTTAATGCATGCATTAAAACTCATTGCATTGTTAATACTATGATTTTTTATGCATTAATTATGTATAGGATAATACCAAATATGGTGTATAACTAATGAATATGCTGAAAAAGTGTACTAAATAAAGTATTACTAATACATAAAGTTAATGCATACATTATTTTAACTAATGCATCCAACCAAAACAAACAAAGAAAAAAAATTCTATATTGCTTTGCATCATTCTCTTTTTCATTTTTCCATTAGGCAAAAGGGACTGTTAAGAATTGGAATTGACGCTTCCTCGTACGAAAAACGCACTTTTTTCACCTTCTTCACCATTCTTTTTTTCACAACTCTACCTTGGCTTACCAATTTTAGACTCTATTTATTATTGTGTTAACCTTGTGCAACGACGAAGTGTTTTTTATTATTATTATTTATGTAATTCAATTTATTGTTGCATATTGTGGTTAATTTCGTGTCTAATTTCACTCGATATGAGTTTTTATTTAAATATAGTTATCTTTAAGTAATTTTATAGTGTTAAAGTATTAATATCTAAATGTATAGAAGTGAAACTCATTTATTATTATCTTTTCTGAAAGAATTTAATGAAATTTTGAGTATAAAGAATAACAATTTCTTTTTTAAGGTGATCATTAGTCTAATATATAAAAATGGGAAGAAAAAGAAGAAACAAAAATGAAATACGGACACCGACTAAGGCTGGTACCCGTCACAGGCCTGGGCCTAATGGGCCTGGCGGTCCCGGGCCTGGCGGTCCTGGGGGTTGGGACCGGCCTATTACGGGCCTAAGCCCACACGGTCCCGGACTAAATGGGCCGGGCCCGCAGGCCCAAACGGGCCTAACGGTTCCGGATTTTTTTTTTTAATCAACAGAAATTTCTTGTAAACTATATATGCATATACTAATATAGATTGCAATTAGACATATATATATATATAT
>MCJB01032047.1:6390-18587 GCA_002018475.1 Nicotiana obtusifolia | reverse complement strand
ATATATGTATATATATATATAGTTTATATGTATTATATATATATATATATATACACATAAGATAATTTATAGTATATATATATAACATATGTATTAGATATAATATATATATATATATATATGTATATAATGTTTATATGTATTATAATATATATATATATATACACATATATTATATATGTATATATGTATAACATATGTATTAGATATATAATATATATACCATATCATATTTAAAGACAAAATAAATTGCAAAGAAATATTCAAGAGAATGTCTTATAATTTTTATTATTATGACATTAACAAAAAATGGCAATATCTTTCTTAGTCTTCCTTCCCCCAATGGAATGAGCACAACAAGGTACTAATACCACCATTAAAAGGAAAAAAAACTAAGGAAGATGTGCCAAAATAACATAATAAATAAACAATTATCTTTCTTAGTCTTCCTCCCCCCAATGGAATGAGCACAACAAGGTACTAATACCACCATTAAAAGGAAAAAAAAACTAAGAAAGTTACATATTACTTTAAGTATTATCCCTAACAAATCTTATAAATCCTTCGAGGTCCGGAGGAACTTCCCTTGGCAGTGATGGAAAAGAGGCTTGTTCATCACTGCTTCCGGGCGAACAAGCATCCTGTGCAAGTTCCGATAGCATTTCTTCATAAGCTTCGTCGACATCCGGTTGTGATTCTGCAAGTCTGAAATTTCTTCTTTCCGAACGGATCCAATCTCGGAAGAGACTGCCTTTTCCAAGCTCTCCCTCATCGAGGCTCTATGATCACCGAGTTGAAGTCTCGCTTGACTGAAAGTGCTCTCCGATGCCACCGTTGAAGCTTGAACGGTTAATATATCTCGAGCCATCCTTGAAAGAACCGGATAGTGTTTTTGTTTGTCCTTCCACCGTTCCAAAACGTCGAAGGAGCCGTCGGGATTCTCTGATTCAAGTCCCTGCAACAAATAAACTTGAAGCTCATTTAGTTGTGAACTATCACCAATATTCTCACTTTGGGAACCCCTGAACTCCGTCCAAGCACTGAGGGCCTTTATGCCAGCAGTTCTTTTAGTTGTTCGTGAAGTGGACGAAGTAGGAGTTGGAATATTGGGTCTAGCATGATCTAAAGCAGTTTGATATGCATTATAAATTGTCTGTGCATTTATTTTAATTGAGGCTATTGCATCTCCAAGTGTTGCAAATTCCTCAGGTGAAAGTGACAAAGAGTTATAAATTTTTGAATACCAAAATTGGGGACCTCCTAATTTCATGGTAGGGTTTAATAATGCGGCAACGCCATAAATAGGAGGATAGGGAAAAAATATTTTTTATATTTTTCTTTCATTGAATCAATGGCAAATTGATAAACTACACCATCTATAAATTGATCAAATAAATCTGCAAGTGCAGCAATATAAACTAAACAGTTAGAAATAGTAGGATAGTATTGCCCATATAAATCGTTAGTTGCTACTGAAAATTGTTCTAAAAAATCTATAAGTGTTTTAACGTTAACCCAATCTTGATTAGTTAGGTACTCGTCGTCTTCATCATCACCACCACCTACACGAGCATTGTAGGTTGCGGTAATTGGGTTCCTATATTCATACGCAACAACTAGACTTTCATATATGTAATTCCATCTAGTCGGGCAAGGTTTAGGAACCTTTCTTTCTCTAAGGCCACATTCATCATATTTTTTAAAATATTCTCTAACTCTACTTCTACGGTTTGAGTAAACTAGCCAATTAAAAGCCATTTTTACCTTTTCTATTTCTATGTTTAACATTTTCATTCCGTCACTGACAATTAAATAATAAATATGACAAATGCACCTAACATGAAAAATATTAGAAAATGCGGGATTTAAAGTAGTTGTAAGCATGCCTATTGCGTTTGTGTTACTAGACGCATTATCCATGGTAACAGACATTATTTTTTCTATAATACAAAAATATCTACAAATGTCTGATACCGTGCTAGCAATAAATCTACCAGTGTGGCGTGAGTTAATTATTCTATAGGCGATAATGCGTTTTTGCATTATCCAGTCCTCATCTATCCAATGACTTGTAACGGTTAAATAGTCACAGTCATTGGCACTTCTACCTATAGCTGTAGTAATTGCAATGCGATAATCTATATGGGTAAATAGATATTGCAAATATTGTTCATATTCATGCTTATATTTATAAATGTCGGCCTTCACGGTAGCACGAGGCCATCCTTTATAAGTAGGATTATAAAATTTTCTAATATATTGTATAAAATGGAGGTTAGAAGGAAAGCTATATGGTAAGCACATAACTGTTACCATTTTTGCTAATTCTTCACGATCCTTATTTGGATCGTAGTATAAAATTTCACCGGTAACGGTGTTAATTCCGGATTGGACTAAGTTTGAACCTGCACTAGTTTGACCCAGATTACCTACACCCGTCCCCTCTTCCGCAGCATTCATTTGTAAATATCTCTGTTTATATCTAGGGTGTTTTAATATGTGCCTAGTCAAACTACCCGTACCGCTACAGTTGCCAGTATATTTATGAGCCAACAAAGACCCACAACTTTTACACTTAGCTTTGTTTTCTTCTCTTAATTGAGTAAAAAAGTGCCAAACAAGGAATGTTTCGGGCCGTCTAGGAGGTCTTCTATCAAATCTAGGGGTTACTACAGGAGGGTCAGGCGGGGCATCAGTTGGGTTATTAATAGGACTAATAGGTGTATCATCTAAATCCGGTTGTGTTTCATCTAAATCATCATTTTCAAATATAGTTTCATTAGGATAAAGAGCGTTCATCGTTTGTTCATCTAATTGATTACCGGGTGCAACATCATGAAAAAATTGACTATCAGAAAATTAAAAACAAGGGTGATTACTATCTAGAATAATAGGTGGAGAAGGACGGGTAGCAGGGGGAGGAGGAGTAGCTTGGCTACTAGATTGATCAATTTTAGATTTTCCCTTGCCCTTACCACCAAACATTTTTTTCAATGAAAACTCCATATTAATTATAATTACGCTAAATAAAACAAACACAACAATATATTAAAAATTAAAGAGTTGGAACGAGTTTACCAAATTGACGAACAACTTCTTGAAAATTGAATATCGTTGAAGACTTGAAGACTTTAATACTTCAATTCACCAACTTCACAATTTTTTACGAAATTGAAATAATAAAGTAAGCACTTATGGAAATAATTAGAGAGAGATTGAGAGAATTTGTGAGTTAAAAATGAAAGAATGGGGGGGTATTTATAGGTGGGAATAGGTAAAAAGTGTATTTATAAAAAGTTTGGGGTTAAAATAAAGTTTGGGGGCCAAAATGACTATTTTCCGAATTAAAAACGGTCAAATTGAAGGCCCAACGGCTAGATTTTAAAAATCTGGCCGTTGGCCATTTTTTTAAAAAAAAATTATTTTTTTTTTGAATTTTTACCGTTGGGCCCGAACCAGGCCCGCCTGGCGGTCCCGGGCCTGGTGGACTTTATGTGCTGCCCGGCCCGTCACGGGCTTTGGACCGCCTAAGGCCCAGGACCACTAGGACCGGCCCACGAGGCCCGTTAGGCCACCAGGACCGCGGGCCCGTGCCGGTCCCGGACCTGGACTGGCCCACAACATAGCCTTAACACCGGCACATACTTCAAAGGGTCAAATGATTTTGTGGCCTATTGCAAATTTGTTTTTAGTTTTATAAACCTATCACTTTTTTTATATATGTGAGATTTGCTTTTACACATAATAGATCTATCTTTTATACATAAAGATCTAAAAAAAATACTTTCTTAAATTTAACATTGTGAAAAGCCATGAGGACCAATTACCTCTACTTCCGAACTATAGTTATACAAATTTGAGTAGGCTAGATTATGATCACCCGTGGATGGCAAAGTATTTTTTTTTCTTTTTTCATTTCTTTACCCTTAGAAGCTATCTGCACAAATTAAGAAAACAAAATATACTTATAAAAAAATCAACAGGTAATAATATAAAACAATTCCTCTACATATTATAACAACTAAAAAAAGAACATATATAAAGTCCAACAAGATATAAAAATAAAACAAGTCATAAAACACACAAACGACTCAATCCTTACCGCTTTCTTCATATGGATCATTCATTTTCATCATCGCTTTTTTCATTTTTCATCATATAATTCTTCATCCTCGTTTGCTTCATATTCATCACTTGAATCTCCATCCTCGTTTTCCATGGATGTTCTTTTCGTCATAATCACTTTGATTTGATCTAAGGACTGAAGGCTCGAATTCCTCATAAAGGCCTTCACTATCATGCAATTCACCTGCTAGTTCATCATCCAACGTTGCTTCAACACTTGAAATGCATTCTGGTGCGCTGCATCTAATGCAATCCTCGACCTCAACTCTACCCATGGGCTTTGCTTTATCACTACCCGCCATGCAGCCTTTTTCTTGTAGAAAGGATAAGGTGCGTAATACATCTGTTTCACATTTTGTGCTAAGATAAATGGATCATAGAGTCTATACCTCCCCGTGTGCTTTATTTCAACTACTTTATACAGCGGATGCACCTTTGTATCTCTAGTAGGTGTTGGATCATACCATTTATACTTAAAGAGTACCAACTTTTTCTTCGGCTAACCAACACTATACTCGAGTTCTAATATCTGTTGAAGCACACCATAATAATCAATATCACCATCAGCTTTCATACACACGCCACTATTAATGCATTCCCATATGTACCCACAAACTAACTGTCCAACAAATTTGAAACTTTTCGTTAGTTAAACTGATTGATAATTGAGATTGAATATAAGTCGGTAATATAAATGTACACTTACATATAATAAGGTTGGACTTCGGGACAATTTAGTAGAACGTGTGTTCGTAGCTGACTTTAGCTCCATCTGAGTCAAAAATCGTGTTGGACTACGTTTTAGACCGCCTTTTCCAGGTTGATTAAATATGGAAAAGGGTTGTCACAACCCAAAATCCCTCTGAAGGAGCCGCGATGGCACCTAGCCTCTAGAACTAGGTAAGCGTAACACATACTGAAATGATAAAAGTTTCTACTAAACAGCTACTAAATATGAACCGAAAATCTCTGTATAAGTCAATAATCTCAACATGACACAGTACCCAAAACCGGTAGTATAAGTCATAAGCCTTTTTAAGAGTAACTATATATAATGAATAAATCATTGTTCCGGAGTGATATGAAACAATGGAAATGAATACAACAGAAGGTGACTTCGGAGTTTGCGAATGTCCAGCAGGTGTACCTTGAAGTCTCCAGCCGCAAAAGCATAAGTCTCAAAACCAACTTGATCCGAAGTACCTGGTTCTGCACAAAAATGTGCAGAAGCGTAGCGTGAGTACACCACAGTGGTACCCAGTAAATATCAAGTCTCACCTTGGTAGAATAGTGATGAGGCCATGTCAAGATACCTACCGAATAACTAAACCTGTGTAGGATATGACACGAAGCTAATAAGGAAGGAATATCAATGTAAGACCAATAGCAGAAAGAATTCAAATTACAATCAACGGTGAAGATAAGGGGAACACAAATGGCAACGAGAAATAACTAAGTAATTAAGCAACAACATAGTTGGGGTATAGATGAAGTATGAATGTGTTCGGAAAAACGACGACAACTATAAATCAATCCTAATACACAAATTTCAACAATCCCACTTCTCGTAATCTCAGATAATAAATCACAACTTTCAAACCTTTAACACACATGGCACCTTGTGCCCACATTTTCCATATCACTTCGCACGGTAAAATTCACGTGCTACCAGGTACATAGTATCCATGTCAAATGCTATAAATAATATACGAGGGATCAATTCAGATATAATAAAGTAAAATTATAGTTTCTGGACCAAACAGGAAATCAATGAGAAATGAGTTTATTTTGGAAAATCTTTGGGTGAAGAGAATAATATTTTCAGATAAACTAAGGCATCGGATAAGCTACTGATTTGAATACAAAATTTAAATAAATTAAAATATAGCAATTCCTTTTTATAGGAAAGTAGAAACATCAGATAGGGTAAGGAGATTAAGTTGATAAATCGACTAAAGTGAAATACGACGACTATTAAAAATAGTAAGGTACTGAATGAAACGATGCGTTTTATTTAAGAGTCACGTAAGGTAAGAATATTCTTAATAATTTTATTTAAAACCATTGTGTTACTAACAATTCAACGGGGTATGAGATAATGACTCAGCGTAGAAAATTCATCTTGAAAATAAATTCACCAAAATAATAGTAATAGGAAAGGAAAACACCAAATGACAGCAAAGCAGTAAACTAACAAAGACAACTCAATCCTCGAAAACTAGTAAAAACTAGTAAAAACTAAAAATACCAGTCCTCAAAGTCTTGTACGAAAGAACCAAAGCCAACAGAATACAATAAAGAATACAAAACACATAAAATGTTGCGGCGCCCAATCCGATCCCGCCGCACAACACTATCCTCCCTTATTCCACCATGTAAATATCAATAACTATAAATAAATATATGTTGCGGCGCACAACCCAATCCCACCGTACAACACTAGTGCTCCCTTATTCCACCATGTAAATATCAATAATAATAAATAAATATATGTTGCGACGCGCAACCCGATCCTACCATATAATCAGAGTCAATATTCATAATCCTCCCTAATTTTACCATATCAATCCACCCTTATTTCCCTGTTGCGGCGTGCAACCCGATCCTACCATATCAATATAAATCCTCCCTTATTCCTCCTGTTGTGGCGTGCAACTCGATCCATAAATAAATCAATTCCATCAACAATCCAATACTCAATTTACAAAAATTTCTACATAGGGTATGAGTACATGACAATGAAGGAATCACGTAAAAATCAAGGAACACAACAAATATTAGAAAAGCAACAGGACAAATGAAGCACGAGACAACTAAGGCGTGAAATTACAACAATTAAAATAAGTAGCAGATAAGCACGGAGTCATGGAAGGAACGCAACAATTAAGAGGTCACACAACAATAAGGAAGGCAACAACTTCAACTAGAACATATAAGTGCAAAATATCAAGTAAGAAATACAGTGAGTGCTAACAACGTCAAATAAAGTATATAAGAGTAGACTAACGATGAGAGACATAACACATCATGACAATTCACTCAAAGGCATGGAAAGAGTCTAGATAACTTAAACCGGTCAAATACCACATATAGCCCGTGTACCCAATCGTCACCTTGCGTACACGGCTTTCACATAACACAATTAGCACAATCAACTCGAATCCTAAGGGGTTGTTTTCCCCACATAAAGGTAGGCAAGATATTTATCTCAATTTGGACAAATTAATACTCAAATTAGCTTTTCGCTTTAAAAATTCACCTCTGATCGTCTCAATCTAGCCAAAGACGACTTAAATACATCAAACAATGTAAGAGAAAATAATTTCAATTAACAAAGCTATGATCTTTATACAATTTCTAAACAAAGTCAACAAAAAGTCAGCCCCGGGCCTGCTCGGTCAAAACCTGGGTCCAAGGGTAGCTCTTGACTTAGCCCCACGAGTCCATATACATGTTTTTTGTCCAAATGCGAGTCCAATTCGACTCTCAAATCCCCAAATTTTCCCTTAGATTCTCATGAATTTGATGTTAAATCTAATGTATAATAATAAAATATAATTAAAAATTGATTAGAGGCACTTACCCAGTGGTTTGATATGAAAATCCTTCCACAAAATCGTCTCCCATCGAGGTTAGGGTTCAAAACATGATAAAATGAAGCTAAGTTTCGGAATACTCAGCTATAAGCAAGCTGCAGATGTCGCATTTGCGACACTAGGTTCACAAATGCGAACTCGCAAAACCGAAGCTTGAACAATTCTGACCCCTTCGCAAATGCGACAGAAAATGTCGCAAATGCGGACACTGGCCTTCGCAAAAGCGACCCTACCCAGCCCAGGCCTTTATCACAAATGCGATACAGAGTTCGCAAAAGCGCAATCTACAGGCTTCGCAAAAGCAATCATTTCTTTGCAAATGCGATCCCTCCCACAACAGCCAAGGTTCACAACTGCGAGGACTACCTCGCAAATGCGGTAGTGGGATTTGCGACAAAAACATCGCAAATGCGATGGAACCAGTAGCAGCACTCAACAATTTAACAAAATCAATCCGAAACCAATCCAAAACTCACCCGAGCCCCTGAGGCTCCAAACCAAACACCCACACTAGTCCAGAAACCTAACACCAACTCGCTCGCACGATCGAAACACAAAAATAACCTCTAAAAGCACGAATCGGATGCCAAAACGCATGAGAATCACAATGAACTTCAAAAACTTCTAGAATCGCAACCAATCGTTCGAACTACATCAAATCAACTCCAAATGATATCGAATTTTACAGGTAAGTTCCATATGATGAAACGGAACTATTTCAAGTTCCGAAACAAAATTACGAACCTGATAGCCTTAAAGTCAACTATGGTCAAACTTAGAAAAATTCTAAACCTTTTAATTGCCAACTTGCGTCAAATGATGCCGAAACCCTCTAAAAACATCCAAATGCAAATCCGGGCATACGCCCAAGTCTAAAATCACCAGCCTAACGAAACTATCAAATCTCCGATGGAGGTGAAATACCTAAAAAGTCAAATGTGGCCAATTTCTTCAACTTCGAGCTTCTCAAATGAGAGTCACCACTTAAAATCATTTCCGAACCTCTAAAAAACCCGAGCCGATGATGCACGCAAGTCACAATACACTAGGTGAAGCTATTCATGACCTCAAATAGTCGAGCTGAACACAATTGCTCAAAATGACCAATCGGGTCATTACAAAGATGGTGCCAATGAATCGGCATTGCCAACAATATCATGCCGATCAAGTCTATTTCTTAAACATGGCACATCATGTTCAAAATAATATTAACAGAAATAAGATATTTCTCTAGCCAGATATGCCTCATTTATCGATCCCTCAATCCTTGATATATTATTCACGGTCCTCTTACATTTTGCCAATCATCCTGCATAGCATGATTTTGAGATGAAATAATATTAGAATAAAACACATAAGGATTAATGATTATAGATAATTACCTCTCGAAGGGATACATCCATCTACATTGAACTGGCCCTCCTTTTCGTGCCTCTGGTTCAAGGTGAATTAGAAGATATTCCATCACATCGAAAAAATCAAGTGGGAAAATTTCGCCAGCTTATTTAAAGTTAAGCGAATGTTACTATCAATGTAAGCTAGGTTCTTCTTCCTCAATGTGCTAGAGCACAACTCCTTGAAAAATAAGCATATCTCTGTGATGGGCTTCTACTTTCTATCAGGCAAAGCATTGAATGCAATAGGCATCAAAGATTCCATGAAAATATGACAATCGTGGCTTTTCATAGACGTCAACTTCCCTTCTTTCATATCAACACACCTAGATAAATTTGATGCATATCCATCAGGCATCCTCAAATTATTAACTCAATCACAAATCTCTCTTCTGTCATCTAAAGTGAATGTGTAACTGGCCTTAGGCTTTTGAATCTTGTTGTTCAAGTATGTCAAGTACAACTCAGTCGCCTACAATATTCTTTCAAATACATCCTGGACTTCAAGTTATTTTTTGTCCTGTTGCTTACATCCATCACAATATTAAATAAGTTATCAAAAAAGTTCTTCTTGATATGCATGTCATCAAGATTATGCCGAAGAAGATTGCGCTTCCAATAAGGTAACTCCTCAAAAATACTATGTTTTGTCCAGATGTGTGTAAAACCATACCCTGATATCTTATTAGGCAATGTATACTGTGAGCACGTGATTTTTGCCCCGCCCTAAATACTCCTAAAAATAAGTAAAATAGTTCAAATTGATTATTAGCCATTTTAATAATTAATTGGATCTATAATTACTCATATTTAATTATTAGGTCATTAATTCAAGAAAAAAAAACAAAATTAAAAATCATAAAATAGTGCATCTTTTAAGTTTTAATTCATAGAGCCTAGCATCATGTTAAATTAGTTTAGTTGCACATTTTGATGAATTAGGATTTTTATTTTTATATTACTAGGACTTTTATTTTTTAGAAAGTTAGTTAACAATTAAAGAGGGGGACTAATTAGAGTTAAAAACGAATTGGGCCAAAATTTCAAAAGAAATTGGCCCAAATACCCCAGCCCAACCGGCAGCCCAACATACCCAAACCCCTTGCCCGATCTGGACCGTTGATCACAATGAGATCAACGGCCCAGAATCATCCTACACTAAATATAAAAACATCCTAAACTAAAACCCTAAACCTAATTCCCATCTCTCTAGCTGCTGTGAACAGTAACTTCAGAAATTACAAACGGAAATGTAATTTCTTTGCATAGAAGCTTATGCTTTGAGATCCTGAGAATCATTTCTTCTTCTTCTAATCTGCTATAACGTGTTTTATATCTACAACTTTAAAGCAAGTTGAGCAGATTTTCAAAAACTTTGGCACTGTGTTGTTCATTAGATTCGACTCAAGATTTACAGATCTTGGATCGAACATTAGCTGGGCAAGATTTTATGTTAGTTCTTCATTTGCACCGGGAATCATTGAAGATTCTATCAGATTTGAAAAAAGTCAAATCTTCTCTGTTTCTGAATTGGATTGAAGTATAGTTGCATTTTGAAACAGATCGCAGCAGTTAAGTAACATCGCGAAGCAATCTAGCTGTTTACTGTTGATTGCGAGAAGATTCAGACTAAGGAGCTACAATTAGATTGGAACAGTTGTTACTACAGTAAATTGTTTCTGGAATAGTTCAATTTTACATCGCAAAACAATCGACAACTGAGCAGGAATTTATTTCAGAACAAAAACTGGTTGCGCATTGTTTCGAGCAGTTAGTTTTCTGAGTTGCCAACGGTTTTGCAAATTTACACTGCTCTGTTTCTGAAAAAAGTAAAATCTTTGGGAGATTAAAAAATCTGTTGATCGCCACAGTTCAGCAACATTGCGACGCAATTTCATATCAAGATTGCATAAATTGCAAACTGAAGTATCGCGAAGCAATTGAGTAGTTTTTTATGCTGTTCTACTTTGACAAACAGAGTACTTGAATAAAAAGAACTGGGCATCACCAGAGAAGGTCTCAAGTACGCATTTCATGGCAACTCTGGCCACTGGCCAGCCACCTAATGGTGCTGGTCAGTCGTCAACTGCCCCATCCCAATCTGTTACTCCAAATACAATTACAAATCCTTCCCTGAAATATTCAGATCATTTGCAACCTAAAACTTTAAACAATATCGTCCAACCTCAGTCCACTGTGCCCATCAAACCCATTGAATATCTTCATGGGGAACCCATCGTACGATGGAAGAAGGCAGAGGTAAAGCAATCCATCATTAAACAAGGTTTGCAATTGGCCGTTCTTGGGAAGTTCTCATATGGCAAACCTTTGATCAATGAATTAAGGAAAGTCATTCCTTTACAATGTGAATTGAAAGGAGCGTGCTCGATCGGAGTGATCGAAGATAATCATGTATTGATCAGATTGTCATTAATGGAGGATTATATCCACCTGTTATCGAAACCAGCGTACTACTTGAAGGTCGATAACAACATGTGGCAGATGAGGTGTTCTAAGTGGAATCCTTGGTGGACTCCGGAGGAAGAAACTCCGATCGCTGTGGCATGGATTAGCTTTCCGGAACTCCCTCCGAATTTTTTTGGTA
The DNA here is from genome assembly GCA_002018475.1 of Nicotiana obtusifolia. Taxonomy (NCBI): domain Eukaryota; kingdom Viridiplantae; phylum Streptophyta; class Magnoliopsida; order Solanales; family Solanaceae; genus Nicotiana; species Nicotiana obtusifolia. The sequence continues at coordinate 6,867 of MCJB01032047.1, read as the reverse complement.
AGGAATTTGTATTCTCTCTTGCCCGGGCAGTAGGGAATCCTAATATAATCTACCGCAAAGGATCAAAATTATTGAAGAAGAAGATGATACCGGCCCTGAGGTATCGAAGTGGATCAAAATTAGGTATGACTATAGCTGCAAGAAACAAGGGCACAAGGATGATGAATGCTGGGTGGCTAAGCCTGAACTAAGGCCTATCGATGATAGGAGGAATATTGCCAAGTATATCGTTGGTACAGCTGCCAACTCGACCATGGTACTTACGAGTGGTAAGGTAGTTGGAATAAATGTTGGGCAACAAGCAGTGGACTCAACGAAGGAATGGACCAAGCAAGGACTAACAAATATAAACGAGATAAGAGAGGGCACATTATAGAAGCAGCAAAAATAATGACAAAGGCAGTGGCAAGGATAAGGGGAAGGACATAGTAGAAGAGTTGATGACAACAAACAAATTTTATATATATATATATATAT